>JAAEAF010007953.1:0-39656 GCA_011037195.1 Triatoma infestans
TGCTGGTTGGCTAGGGCCCCCCCCCAAAAAAACTTTATAATTTTTAAAGTTTATTTATCAACATTTCAGCCTCAGGATCTGAGGGAGCGATAGTGAGTTAAATGGTAGAAGCATCTAAAGATATCTGTAATGTCGATAAATTAAATTTAAAAGTTAAAATGTTTTTTTTTTCTTTGGCCTCAGCCAACCAACAACATTTTGCTAGTTTTATTAATAACAATGGCCAAACATAACTGTGCAGTTAGCATTCCTAGTTTTATAGCTATAGTTGTTTTCTAGAAATTCCAAAGAACTCAAAACCGTATTGTATACTATCTGTTGCACTAGCGGTTAACGGATTTTTTTTATAATTTTGAATTCTATTGTAACTTGCAATGTATATTAATATTATAAGGTTTTAGAAACATTCATTATATACTGAGGTGGTATATTAGTGGAAAGCTTAATGCTATCTTTTTCCCAGAAACTTCCAAAAAAGTCAATTTTCTCGGAAAAATGTTTCAGATATAAGTGACAGGCATAGTATACTATGTATAAAAGAAAATCGTTGGACTGTTTTTAAGAAAATTGCGATAACCTAAGCAAAAAAAAAAAATCAGTAAAGTCGCACTTTAAAGTCACAAAAAATCGCTCGAAAGCTTCTTCTTGTCAGATGAAGCCCACCGCACGGTGGTAGTAACTAAACGGAATACCTACTCTGAGCTTTCGGCGATTTTTCATTTTTGAAAATTGGATACGATCTGAATATATTTTCTTACAAGTAGAAAGTAAATAAAAACTTCTGACACTAAATTGCTAGTTTACTACGATTTGAGTAGTAGAATATTTTGTGATTAACTTTATTTTGCAATAAATTCAACAAACTTATTTTTTTTTTTTAATTTAAGGCGCTTTAACATCTATGGGTCCATTGGCGCCCTGAGCCTATTCAGTGCACTGCTGGCCTCCAGACGGTGTTCTCTTGTTACAGACAACATTGCCATTACCGGACAGTGAATATATGTAGTAAATATATGGCCTAGGAAGAAAAAATATAAGGCAGCACTTAGAATTTCAAAAACAGTGAATATATGTAGTAAATATATGGCCTAGGAAGAAAAAATATAAGGCAGCACTTAGAATTTCAAAAAGAGATTCCAAACTATTAGCAGATATTACATTTCAAATCGATGACTGAAGTCTAAGTCAACATAATTAACCTATCAATCAAGTAGAAATAATATATACAATTTATTTATATCTTTAGAATTTATAATAAAAATTAAGGAAAAACAAGGCAAACAAAAATATTTATAGGAAATTGATATTCTTTAATAAATTTTTATTCTCCAATACATCAATAGTTTACTACACAACATATTTTAGTAGGATTCTTTCCTTGTTTATTTTTTTTTGTATTTTTTTTTTTTTTTGTATTTATATATCCATTATTACATAATTGACTGTTCATTTTATTTTTATTTTTTTTTTTTTCAATCAATGATAAGACATAATAATGTTTTATAAACAAACAACTTATGCCAAAATACATATTTCTACAAAATAGAGTTTTGAACATCCAAATGTTAACACATTCATTGAGGAAACAAATGTTTACCATAATGCCATTAGTTTATTTTTTAATTTATTTTTTAAATAATTTTTTTTTTTCTTTATTATATATTTTATTAATTATATAATAATTTTTTTTTTTTATTCAATCGCAACCGTATAAATATTATTTGGAGATCTGTTTTCCACATTTATTTTAGCCCCATAAATAACCTAATATGTGATTTTTCCGAAAAATAATTTTGTCTTTTTTTGTTTTTCTTTCTTTTTAATTTTTCTGTTATACTTAAAATACCTTGATTTAACATCTTCATTTTTTTTTCTTTTTGGGAAAATAAAAAATGAAAAAAATAACAAGATTTCAAGAAAAGAAATAGAGATAAAAAACCAAATAATGCTTTTGTTGTAACAAATGTTAATTTTATTATTATTATTATTATTTTTGTTTTTGTAATTAAATATATAATTATAGGCCTATACAATTTTGTTGGTAAAAGGGAAATTTTGTTGTTTTTTTTTTTTCATCACATTCATAAACAACTCTTCAAACATACACACTTTTGAAAACTGTTATTTTCTTTAATTAATTTTCATAATCTAGAAATAGTGGTTTTTTTAAATTGCTTCATCTTTTTCTTGTTTTGCGAAAAACTATAGGAACTCAATTTATTATTTTTAGCATAAGCAATTATCTTTTTCTTTTTTAAATTTTAGTACTTGGTTTAGAATTTTAAATTTTTCATGGGGGAATGTTGAGTGTTTGTGGGCATTTCTAATTTCTTAGTAATTTTGGAAAAATAAAATTTAATAGAAAAATAAATAAAAAATGACGCCGCAATTTTTATAAAAAATTTTAAGATGTTTTGGACGTTCTGACTTTTTCAATTTTTTATTATTATTATTTTTTTGTTGTAAACGATCTATTCAGAATTTTCATAGATATTAATTTATTTCATAGACTAACTTTTGTTTTGATTTAAATATATACTTTTATATCTCATTTTAGATTATTATTGTATTTTTGGAACATTAAACCATTAAAATTTCGCGAACTCTTGCAATGTAAATTTTTCTTTTTAATTCTTTGCAAAAAACAAAAAAAAGTTAAAATAATAATGGGATTTTTGATGAAAAAAAATATTAGTTTTTCTCAATAATGTAGCATTTTTTACAGGTCAAGTTAAACTTCTCTTTTTCCTATCAAATTAAACCTTTTGTTTACGTTATGATGTGACTGTTTGGAAAAAGAGTCGTCAAAATATTATTTAAATAACATAAATGTGTCTTATAAACACATTAATGTGAGATAATTTAAGTTTTTTTTTTTTTTTTTTTCATGTTCCTCACATAACCGATTCACAACATAATGCAGTGAACTCCATAAATCTACAGAATCCTTGAACGGATAATCGTATGCGAAACAAGAATTTAAAAAAAAGAAGGAACCGGGAGCTTTAGGATCTATATTGTGATCCTGACCTGATGGTTTTCATCAAAAAAGGGTTGCCAAGGTCAGGCAGAAAGAATGCCAGCAGAAAGAAATTCGTCAGAACTAATCGGAATATCAAAGAAAAGATGGCTTGAACAAGACTGTAGTGAATAGGATAATATGGTCAATAGAGATCATAGTGAACAATTATTACGTCTACCAGTATTAGCATGTATGTAAACAGCCTGCAGATACCGCACTTAGTTCTCATCAAAAAAAAAAAAAGGACATCCCTAATTAGTAAAACACAGAGAGAAATCCGAATACATCCATTCTGTCTTTTCCGGCCTTTTCTTTACTGTAAGCCTTCCCACCTTTTCCCATCATGTCTCAATTTCCCACTCTCCATGATTAGCGATTTTTTTTTTCAAATAATCTTATCATTCTATTACTGTCGCTGCCAAATCTGATAGGCCACTAAATTGCGTTGATTATTTTCAAATGTCCCCCAGCAGCTTAATCTGGTTTAGGTTAATAAGAAGAGGATAATAAGAATATAATTTGAGAAGGGGTTAACAGAAATTTTGCAAGGACTTCTTAAAAATAACAATTTCTTTAAGAATAAGGATAGCCATAAATATATTTAGGCTCAACCTAGCAAAGATCTTAACTAGGCATATTGGATAAGATAGATGAGACAATGTTTAACACCATTACCTACTGTTTATTAATTTAAAAAAAATGTTTTATTGTAAAGTGTGAGCAGAAGAACATCTCTAATTCCAACTATCTGGCATTCTTTGATTATTACCAAAAAGTTATTGGATTATCCGAAGTGAAAGTTGAATCAGGGTAAATAGTAAACTCAATATGCACATTATCTTTATTTTAATGAATGATATTTCCATTTTTATTTTTTATTTTTTGAACGAACCTTCAACCTTAACGTAAATAACAGGTTAGATTTAAATGGAAAAAGATATTTTAATTTGATTCAAGAAAAAAATGCCACATAATATGAGAAGAAAACAAAACAAAAATAACACAATTAAAAAAGAAAAGAAAAAAACTTTCACCTCTCAAACATGTTTTTAAAAATTTGTTATAAAAAATATAATTTTCTTTTTTTGTTTTAAATATGGAAAACAATATTATTTGATCAAAAAAAATTTCTTTTTTACCCAATAAATTTTGTTGTTTCGTTTTTGTTTTTTTTGATTTTGACTCTGTAAATTTATTGTTTAATATATGTAATGTGTTATTATTTTTATTATTTATTTAATTTATTTATTTATTTTTTTAAAAGAACTTTTGGATTTTTTTCTTTTTTTCTTTTGAGGAAGGAATTTTTTTTTGTTTTAAATGATTTTTGTAATTGTGTATGCATAAAATGTTGTGTGGTAATTTTTTAGCGTTTTCAATTTTTTTTTTGCTTTTTCTTTTTTGCTGTTTATGTAATGTGCTTTAGACAACCATGGCAAACAAACAAACAAACAAACATTAACATTTCTTACTGATTACACCTATGAGAGAGAGATAGACAGAGCGTTAGAGAGAGAGAGTGAGAGAGTGAGAGAGAGCGATAGACAGAGCGATAGAGTGAAGAGTTTTTCAGAGAGAAGAGAGTAGAGAGAGACAGAATGATAGAGATTACTTATTATTTATAAACTGCATTATGGTTATTTGTTTTATTAATATTTAATGTTATCTAATAAATACCGTGGCTAATAATTAATAACCTGTAAACTAGTTTTGTTTAAAAATTACTGTTACAAAAAAAATTAAAAAATTGTTTAAATACACTATTATTATTATTATTATTTTTTTTTTATTGTATTATTATTTTTTGTTTTTTTTTTTTTTATTACTGTCATAGCAATTACAAAATTGGACTTATTGTACCAAAATTTTTTTTAAATTTTTATTTAATAAAATAGTAACCTGATTTTTTATAACTATTACATATTTTCCACTGTGTAATGTGTATGTGTAACTATCATAATATTTTTATGATAATATATTATATCTATTGCATTTTTTTTTTTATTAACTATTGTAAATTTTTACTATGGAATATGGCTTTGAATTTGCTTTGTAGTTGAAACGGAGAAAAAGAAATTTGTTTTGTAAACAGATATAGTTATATATCTGATATATATATATTATCAGGTTACTATTCCAATTATTTGTATTTGACCAATATATAACTGGTTTATTATCCCACATTATCCATACAGTTGCCGAGCTATTTATTTAAAAAAAAAAAACACAAAAAAAAACACAAATCTATTGCTTGTATTAAATAACAAAATTGATCCTAAGTAGTTTATTAAAAAACAGCTTATATAAATAAGAATAAACAGAATTGTCCTAGTTAACAAAATTGTCTATAAATAAATTATACAAATTAAGACAAAATATAATATAATATATGGTTTACAAAAGAAATAATCATTATAAAAAACATAACAGGGACTTTACAACAAATATTTAAAAATTAACAAAAAATTGGTTCTGACTATTTGTTTTGTTTTTTTTAAATTTATTTGACTAAACATTTATTTAATTGCGTTTTCTTTTTTTTTTTTTAAATTTAACAATAATACTCGGCAATATTCTGTACGATATAATGGGGCACACAAAATGGTTTTGCGTAATGATGCGTTAATAGTTAAAAATGTAAAACATTCATTTGTTACTTTAACAGTTCCCTACTTAACGAATTAATAAGTCATAGAAGCAAAAAACACTATTGTACTAGGAAGTGGTATTTTTCAAATTTTTATTTTTTGGAAAGTAAACATTTTTTTTGTTCAATCAAAGGAATTTTAAAGGAAGGCTATTTGTGTTTGTTCTTTTTTTTTTTTTTGGTTTGTTTGCAAATAGTTTTAACGATTTCCATACAAGTACCTTGAAAAGTTAATTTTTTTTTTTTGAATTTTTAACATTTGTTGCCAGAAGGTTATCTTTTTTTTTTTTTTGCAGCAAAAATACAAGGGTGGGTCCGAATTTATAAGATCAGCAGTTTTTTTTTTTGTATCTTTTTTGTTGGCAGTTATTGTTGTGGATTGAGAAATAAAATTCCTATGGGATAGCAGCATCAGATGATGGAACACACCCAAATATTGATCCCATATTCGTTATAAAAAGTTTTCGTTTGTATTATTGATTTATTTTTTATTTTAATACTTTTTTTTTTTTTTTTTTTTTTACAGAGTTCATTTTTTTTTAATTAATAGGTTTATGAATTATTTATTTTATTATTATTATTTTTTTTTTTTTTGAAAAAAGTGGGATCTTCATTATTCAAAATATATTGTAATTTTTTTTTTTTTTTAATGTAAAGAAGAGGCCAGTTTACTTTTATACCCCAGACAAATTTTATACAAATTTAATAATTGAAAAATATGGATGGGTCGTCCGCAATGCTGGATAACATCCGATATTTTATCCGTCGTAGCATGCATATTAGTTTTGTTTCTGGACCAGTTTCCGGATATTCATCTATTGTCAGAGCAAATTCACTAGGTTCGTGTAGAGAGTTCACTTCAACGTAATGTTTCAATTACACTCTTGTAACAGTAGTAACAAAAACATTACGTTGAAATGGAAATTTCTACATGATCATCTTGGTGAATTTCGCTCTGACGATGGATGAAAATCCGAAACCGGTCAGGAAGAAAACTAATATGCATGCTACGACGGATAATATACCGGAAATTTAATAAATATTGACGTAACGATTTACTGAAAAATTAAATGTAACAGCTAAAAAAAAAAAAATATATATTATATTTAAATTACACATAATCTGAAATTTTTTCCCTGTTTTTTTTTGGGGGGGGATATAAAAAATTACTGATCCTATATACTTGGACCATACCCTGGTTATAATTGTGACCAAAAATTGAATTTTTTTTTTTTTTTGAGAGAGAAAATGAAATGTTTGCCAAAAAAGGCTGTCTTGTACAGTTACCGTTTTCCCAAAAATATCATAATTTTGATTTTGATGCAGACAGTAAAAAAAAAAAATTGGAGATTTACAAATCTAATAAAAAAGAAATTAATAAGAAAAATACCATAATAATTATCTAAACAGAAATAAAAAAATCAAAACAATTTTTAACAGAAATATATTTAAAGGAAATTTTTTTTTTTTTGGAAAAGATAGTATTTTGGAGGACAGGATTTTTCTTCTTTTTTTTTTTAAAAATAATTTTCTTTTTTTATAAAGGAAGGAGGGAGGAGGAATTGAGGTGTAATTTTGTTTTTATAGTGTTATTGTTGTAATATAAACTTAAAAATGATTTTTATTATTGTAAAAAAACGGAAAAAAAATGAAACAATTAGAAGAAACATAAAAGAAAGAAACCTGGAGAAACTGCACAGCAAACAAATTTATGGATTAATAAATATTACAGAGAAATATAATAGTTCAACTATTTTAAAAAATGTTTTTGGTTTTTTTTTCTTTTTATTTTCAAGAATATTACAGCTTATTATTATTTATTTTTATCATCTGTAACTTAACATATTACTAAGAACAAATTTATTATTATTATTATTATTTCGATAATGGTTTCTGCATATAATTAATAATTAACATTCCATTTTTTTTTTAAATAAAAAAACGGATTTTTGGGTTTTATTTAAATATTATTATTTATTTTTTTTTTTTGGTGGCATAACGGGCTTCTCTTTATTAACTTTATTATTTTTTTTTTTTTTTTGGAGTCCGAGACCGCCTTATTTTTTTTTAAAAAATATTAAAGGGAATAGTTTTTTTTTTTTTTTTTTTTTAATTTTCTAAAATTTAAGTTTTTCTTTTTTTTTTTTTTTTTTTTTTTTTTTTTTTTTATGACCGGCTTTGTTTTTGATTTTAAAAAAAAGCGCCCCAAGGGTTTGTGCAAATACTCTTATTACATAATAGTATTTGACAATTATGTTTTATAGACACTTGATAGATTGGTGATAAAAATCTAGATAAGTAGGTTTATATTTTTTTAAAAAAAAATGATATACTGGAATGTAATCATTTTTTTTTTGTGTTTGTGTGTTTGTGACCTATCTTATCCAGTTTTTTTTGTTTGTGATGTAAAAGGGTTTATACACATGATGAAGTATTGTTTTCACTGTAATTTTTTGTTTTACCTCATCATGCTTTAATTCCCCTTCACTTTAGTTTTGGCAAGAACTATATGTAGTGCACTATAAAGGAGATCTCCCATAATTATTTTTTATTTTAAAACAAAAAAAAAAAAAAATTTGAAGGACAAGACAAAGAAAAGAATTTTCTTTTTTTTTCTAGAAGATCCCCTCTATAGGCTGTGTATTGTAGATACGTAAAAATTATTTACATAACTTTTACGTATTTGGGCTATTGACTTACAAGAAAAAATTTTGTATTTTTCTCATTATTTTTTCATAATATTGTGTATTGTGGTGTGCCAGTTTTTTTTTTTACGGTACTCCCTACATTTATTTATTTAGTTTTTTAAATTCCCATAAAAGATTAAAAAAAAAAATAAGTTAAATCAAGTTTCTTATTTCTTTTTTTTTAATCTTTTATGGTTTAAATTTAAAGGGATCCCCGAGTAAAACATGACACAATGGGCTATTGCAGCGTTCAAATAAAATGACTCGAATAGACCAACAACGGTATACGGAACAAATTAACAATTATGTATATATATAAGTAATATGTATATGTATATTATTTTTACAAATATTTTACGGTCTATTGCGGTCTATTAGTACATAATAGTGCCATACTATTTATGTAATTATTATTTTTAAATAAATTTTTTTTTTACTTTTTTCGAACTTTTTTTTTTTCAATTATTACTTCTTTTTTTTTAAATATATACAACATCGGTACACAATAGCGTCACTATTATGCGTTGAACACCGTTTCTATTTCAATCCTTTATCATGTGTGTATGTGAGTGTGGAGTACATAATTTTTTTTTTACAAAAAAAAAAAATTGATGTACTTTTGTTTATACTATTGCGTCATTGGGAAAAAAAGGTGAGTAAATTGAGCACATCTCAGTGTCCGACTGGGATGGCTTTGGGCTATTGCATTCTTAAGTCCGTGAATTGTTTGCGTATGGTACACGATACGATTTTCTTTCTATATAGTTTATTTTATATATGTATATATTTTTTTTTTACTTATAACCTAATTATATAGAAATACGACCATATCGTGCATTAGTAACTATTACATATTGTGGAAAATTTTTAATGAAAATTTGTAAATAACCAGCTTTATTGTACACAATAGTGATTTGACTATTTTGTACTGATATCGGTACACTGTGAACAAAAATTTAATGTATTTTTTTTTTCTTTTGGAAGGGCGGTTTCAGAGACTTAAAAATAATTTTTTTGTTTTGTTTGTACTATTGATTTGTTTTTTTAAGTATTTATGTTTCATGTAATTATGTATTTTAAAAATTTTTTGTTCAACTGTAATTAAAATAAAAAATAAAAAAAAATGTTACAATAAAAAGTAGTATTTTAAAATAAACTAGGATTTGAGAATTTTTTTTTTTTTTTTCTAAATTGTTTTATTAAATAGAAAAGCTGCAGTATTTTAAAAGAATGGGCATTAAAAAACAAAATTTATTAAATAACTTTTTTGCATTAAGAGGGGGAGCAAGGGGGATTAGTGTTGCAAAAATGTTTTTTGGCTTACTGATATTTTTAACAGATACAATTTTCTTAATTTTTTTGTTTTTTTTAAACTGAAGTTTATTATTGAATTTTGAAATTTTGAATTTTGAAATTTTGATTTCTTTAAAAAAAAGTGTTACTGCCTTCCACATGTTCTTAAGAGGGACATTTTTCTTTCTTTTTTTTTAAAAAAAAATAAAAATTAATTTAATAGAATTTCTGCATTAAATGTTTTTAAAAGTTCATCAATGAAAGTAATATATTTGAAGAAATAAGAAAATGATAATTTAATTTATAAAATAGAAAAATTAAAAATAAATAAACTGGGGCGGATTCGAGATTTTGGCTTTAAAATATTGATTATTGTTGTTTTTTTTTATGTTTTACATATATGTTTTTGTTCTTTTTGGATGTTTATTGAAAAACTGCTGTGTATATTGTATGTAATGTGTTTTGTAGAACCAAAAAAAAAATAAATTATGGTTCTATAATGTGTGTGTGTATAATGTATTATGTGTAAATTATGTTGTGTGTAATGTAAGAAGAGTCAAATCCGGGTTTTTTTTTATATTTTATTTTATGAGTCACATCAGTTTTCTATTATATTATATACTTTTTGCTGAAGGCTCTTTAATTTATAAAAGTTTTACAGCCCTTAGTCTTCTCCTATTTATTTAATTTTTTTTTTTAAGAACCTAAGGGCTACTCCAACCACTTAAGAGCCGAGCAAATTTAAAAAAAAAAAAAAAAAATAACAAAAAATTAAGAAGCTATATTTAATTAATATTTCTATATATTTATATTATTTACAATTAATATATAAAAATGACATAAATTGGAAAAGAAAAAAAAAAGGAAAATTTAATAAAATATTTGCAGAATTAAAAAATTACTTTCAACCTGGCACCGCCGCCTCGCGCAATTACTTTCTTCATATTATTTTATTATGGGCAGAGAAAATTATTACATCTATTTTTTTTCAATTTTTTGCTTTACATTATTACTATTTATATTATGTTTATTGTAAAATGTTTCATCTGTATTTGTTACAACACTATATAAATACCGGAGAAGCTATATTTACAAAATATTTTTTGGGTTGGATTAAAAAATAATAGTTTATTTTTCAAAAAAAAAAAGAAAAAAAAAGAAAAGAACTTTGGTGTGTAATTAATTAATAATTGGGTCTATTTTTTTTTTTTTTAATTATTTTGGAGTATTTTTTGTATATAATATATAATTTTGTTTATTAATTATTAATAAAATAGGCGGTGGGGTTTGGGGCATTTTTCAATTGTTTTTTTTTTTCTTTTGTTAAAAAATTATTTCATTTCTTCCTAAGTATTGTCAACAAGGCTTTTCTTTTTTTAAAATATTAATATTTTAATAATTTCTTATTTTTTTTTTTTTTTTTTTGGTTTTGTTAAATACAAAAGGTATTTACGATATTTATTTTTGGAGGGATAAGGATTTAGTAGGGTCCGTTTTTTTTTTTTTTTTCCTTGATTATTTATATTTTATTCAAATTTAAAGCCAAAAGTAGTATTTATTACGTCCCGGACGTTTTGTCATCATTCAACAAAATTTTCACAGGCCATTTTTTTTTACACAAGTACACATAATATATCACGATGATATTTTTATCACAAGTGCTTTCATTTTTTTTGTTTTATCAATGACCAAATTATCATAGATTATAAAAAAGAACTGTTTACATTCCAGAAGACTGCTCAATAGATTGTTTTTTTGGCTAAGTAATGAAATTATTAATTTTAGATGCAAAGAATGTTCTCAAGAAGTAGAGAAGCACTTTAATAATTTGTATTGAAAGGCTCAATAAAAAGAGTACAAATGCCTACAATATGAAGATACAATAAAACATGTAAGGGTATACGCGGTAGAAGGGCAGACTGAAGTATCTTGGAATAGTGCAAATTGAAGAGTCCCAGGAAAACAATTTACTAAATCTTAGGAGTCCGTGAGCCCTAAGATGAAGATGAGGAACCTATCTAAATTGAACTTTACATTCACTGAGTTAAGAAAAACTGGTAGTAGCACCTCACTTGGATTCAACTGTGAATTGCATCGGTTAAGCTCAAATCAGCTTCAGGAAAGATATCTTTGAAAGAAATATTCTATTGGCAAACCTATAAGGGAATCCCTGGAAAGCAGTTATGGGGAAAAAATTGGTCTTAACCATTAATAGACTGGCAATTCAGCCTGCCTATTCAATTCCCTTTGCCGGGGAAGGAGGATATGACTGAAGAAATATAAGGGAATTGTATGCGCATCGGATGAGGAAACAAATTGTAATCCTATTCTTTTATAGTCTTCTACAAAACTAAAAAAAAAAAAAACTTCAATCAATGATAATAAGAACAGTGATAAAAAAAAACAAACAAAAAAAAACAAACATAGAATGCATGTGATAAAATATCTTGTGATACAAAATCTTGCACTTGATAAGAATACCATAACATGATCATTGTCGTTGGGTCAAATATCTTGAAACCTAAAATAATTGTGTAGCAACGAGGAAAAAAAACAAAAAACTGAAAACAATATATAAATTAAAAATTCAAAAAAATAAAAGTATCAAAACAATGGAAGAATTAACTAAAAACAATAAAACAATGGATTTATAATTAAAAAACAGTAAAAAACCCTTCATTGCAAGTCCTCGCGTTTTTTTTTTTTGTAAAAATTACTTTTCTCCCCTAGTTAAACAAAAATTTTTTTTTTTTTCTTTAATTTTTATTAACTACAACAAATTAAATCAATTTCCCCTGATTTTGTTTATTTTTGTATAAATACTAATTAATCTGGTCAGAATCTAAAAATTATAATTGCTTTATTTATTTTTGTTTTCCAATCTCTAAATATATATACTTTTAAATATATAAAAAACATCTCATATATGTATTAATAAATATAATATATTTTCTGACAATTCGAGGAATCTCTTTTTATTTTAATTTAATTTCTTTTTCTTTAATTTAAAATACAAATTTCTAAAAAATATCCCCAATTAAAAAAATAGGGCAATAAATATATTTAGTAAATCCATGTATGAAACAATAAACAAATAATAATACATTAACATTAAACTAGATAGTGTTCTTCTTTTTTTCTCTCTTTATTATTAATTACTTTTAAAAATTTTTCTTTTTTGTACATAAAAGAAGAAAAAAAAAAATTAATATCATTAATAAAATTATAAAATAGAAAATAATAAAACTTTTTATCATTGCAAACCCCGGATCTTATAACAAATTAAAAAGATATCTTATCAGAAAATTGTTTTCTATCAATCTATCAGTTCGATTTAAAGATTAGAAACCAGGACATTCTTACTTCTTTACATTTTCAACAGAATGGCAAATGCAAGAAGTAAATTGAAAAGTCAGGATGCAATCTCATCAACAAACAGCTAACCAGATAAAAAACCATTTTCTGATCGGATATCAATCCTTTGCGGACCAAAAATACAAGATAAACATAAAATCCCTATCTATTTTAGTGCAGTACATTTTATAAGAAAATTTATTATATAACCATAAAGCTGTAATACCACAAGGAAATATTAAAAATAAAGTTCGATTTGACGCCGCAAAGCCTTTACAAAATTGGGCAGCATTTAGGGGTCAGTTTTAGTTACAGCTTTCAATAGGATAAGGAAATCAAAATTTGCAATTAAGGATATCGAAAACTTGGACTTTTGACAGTGAGAATGACTTTTTTTCTTATTTTGGAAAAAAATACTGTTTATGGACTTCGAGATTTGAAGAAATCGAACAGTTTGGACAGCTTACAAAGCAGAGTGGGTGTGGTGAGTGCAAATCACCCGTGCAGAGGAGCTGATATCTATGCCTATTTCAAGAATTATGTAGATACAGAGATCTAGATTTTATTCAAGAAATTCATTCACTCAAAGAATTGATTTTGAACAGAAAGATCTTTCAACTAAGCACTGAATTTATTGCAATGTATTTTTTTAAATAATCAGGAAAAGAAATAACGTAACAGTATTTAGAACTTTTGGAATTTCCATGTTAGTTGTGCAATTGTAGAATATTGATTCTAATATTGTTTAATTTAATTTTCCTAATAGATTAATGACATTATAATTACAGAAAATCACATGTTTAAAAAAAGTTTGGTAAACTTTCAGTATTAAATTACCATTAATTACTTTCTTTTACTATTACAAGAGAAATATTTTTTTTTTAATTTCCATTATATTACGTCTACGTAGATAATGTTTTTTGTGATGGTTATTATTAACATATTTTTAATTTGATTTTTTTTATTTTTTATTTAGAGACAGTTATTTAATGGATTTTAACAACTAATAAACAAATCCGAATTAGAGAAAGAGTCTCCTCGTATACAACTTTTTTTCGTATATTATCCAGATCTTTTTTTTCAAAGGTCCAAAAGAATATTTGCCGGCGGGTGCCTTTTTGGACAACGCCGGGGCGGCCCTGGCTAGGAGGAAGCAGTAAATACTTTTGACTGAGAGGTTCAACTTAACCCTAAACATTGAGCATTTAATCCATATTACCAATATTATAGTTGTATAATTAATTTTCATGAACAACACTAAAATAAAAAGGGATTTGATGCACAATCCTGACCTAAATAAGAAACTATTTCAATAAAAACAAATAAAAAACGGAAAGAAAAATTAATAAATCAGTCGAATTCGATTTTGTTTTTCACTCTTTTAAATATAATATATTAATTAAAAAATATATATATTTGTAAAATATAAACAAATTATTGTATTTATATTATTTATAATTAACTGGTGTTGCTATCTAGACGACTGTACACAATCACATACAAGCGTACATGACGCAATAAAACAATTAATTAAAAAAATTTAAAAAACTTAAAAAAAAAAAACAAACAGAAATCAAAATTATAAAAAAGGGGACAAATAGAAATAATAAATATTAATTAAAAAAAAACTTAATTGATAACGATCACTATTCGTTGGTATCTAGTTTCATTGTTTCAAATATACACTAATTTACTATTTTCATTTTATCAATTATTTTTATTGTAATTTTTTGTGTGTCTTGTTTTTTTTGATTTAGAAAATTGAATTATTTTGTTCGCGAATTTTTTTGTTCATTTATATTGAGAGCGGCAGATTATGTAAAGATAAAAATGTAAAAACAAAAAACAAAACTTAAAGACCCTATGATGAAGAGGAGCAGTTGGATGACAGCCGAAGGAATAGATATGGTTTTGGAGAGGGTAGCAATTTTTTTTTTGGAGCTTTGGAAAAAACGGCCTGATCCTCTTCTGTTGTCCGGGGGCAAGCTAGCCGGAAACTAACTTTATCACTTCTTTCAGTCGTATTATATAATTTTTTTCTTTTTTTTTTTGCCAAATTTACCCACTCATGTTATATCCGGCTAGCCATAAATTCTAATTTAATAATAATAATTTTTTTTTTAAATAATTTTTTTTAAATATTTTTATTTTTTATTTTTTTCTATGATAATTATAAAATATCCTTAACAATTAATAATGCCCAAATAGGAGGATTTGAATTTATATACTCCCGTCAACAGAGGAAATGATAATGTAAGACCAGGCCGTCCCGCTGAAAGGGGGAGGACGGTGTAGCCGGGGCGTATTTTCAATTTTTATATATATTTATATATTTATATATATATATGTATATATTTACAACGAGTATATCATTTGTACATATTGACTAAATTGTAATAACTATACAGTGAAAAGGGATTCTCCTAAGTTCAAAAATAGGAGAACCCTCATGGGTTAATGTGGTGTTGCGTATTGGACAGGGAAAAACCTAGGGCTCGAGGATCACCATGTAGCCTTAACGCCTGTTCTAACCTTTGTTCTTGCAGCCTCAGTGCTTCAGTTAAATCAGGCGATACTTGACCCGTATGATGATGATATTGTGGTGTAGCACCACCGCCCTGCTGTCCAGCGGACACTTGTTGTTGAGCGGTTTGGCTAGTAGCATTTGTACCAGTTGCTCCTTGATTTGTACCATTACCTTGGCCAGGTTGTCCACCTTGGTTCGTTCGCATTCCATTGTCCGACGAAGTAGAAGCGACCACCGCTTGTGTGACGGCCAAACGTAAGGCTGCCTCAGCCTGCGATCTAAGTATGGCTTCCTGCATACGTAACGCTGCTGGCGACTCTTGTGGTGTTTGCAGCTGATGGTTATTCTCCATAACCATAGAAGTCATTGACGCCCTTACCGCTGCATTCATCAGTTGCATAGCTGAAGACATGCTTTCAGCGTTCGTGCCAACCTGTCCGTTACTGTATCAATAAAACAAAAAATTAATTAATATGTGGGTTGTTTGTCAAGGGTTGAAGAAGATGTTCTGAAAAGTTGTGAGATTCGGCCAAGTAAAAACAATATGAATTATTCGCCAAAGATCAAATATTTTCAAGGCTAAAAAATATTTTGAATGTGAAGTGTGTACGGTGCGATGAAAATGTTGTTTATCAAAGTCTTCATGAAATGTGACTGCCGAACGTATTGCTGTATAAGCACAACTGGCCGAAGCACAACTTTTAAGATTACAAAAAATAAAGTTAATCATTTTATGAAAAAATTAAAAGTAGGCAGTACCGTAAAGATACTAAAATAATAGTTATTCAACTAATATAATAAGCAAAGAAATTCCAAATTTGACTTGAAAAACATGAAGTATCATCTAGTACTTTTTTGGATACTCGCTATATTCGTTTTAATCTATTTTACAGAGATAATAGGTTATAAGGAAAGGTATTTAGATTTTCAAGAAAATATTTCAAAACAGCGAATTGTTTGCCAATTCGTCTACCTAATTCGGTGTAATTTGCTGCAAAAAACCTAAATTTTTTAAAGGCAGCTAACGATCTTTTACATTTTTTGTTAGCTTGTCCAATATTCGATTTTTTAAGGGAAAAAATATTTAGATCAAATACACTGATCCAAATATGGGCGAAATTGATCATTTAAAAGAATTATTAATAGTAAATGATTTGGATAAATTCAACAATATTATACTATACTGATATTACAGCGTTGAAAATTAGAAATTTAATTTTTATTTCGACCCAGTAAGTTTATTATGAAAGTCTGAATGTATTTGTTTGTTTATTTATTTATTTATTTTTTAATTATTTCATCATAATTATAACTACTAAGAATAGATTATATTAAATATGTACATTAAATTTGAAAGCCAGTACATTTATTTTTTCCCGTTTTTTTTTTCGGATATCGCGTAAGAATTGTGCTCAATATTTTTTTACTTAATTTTTTAAATATTCTTTATTATTATATTACTTTGTTTTTGATTTTTCGTCTTTTGTTTTATTCTTACTTCATTTATAAATATCATCTTTATATTTATATATATGATATATTTATTAGAAAATAAATCACATTGACATGACAATTTAGAGTTACATCGCCTGTCCGCAAAACTCCATCAAAATCAATTCACTTATTTTGAAAAAAATGATTTAAATAAAAGTGATAAACCGATTTGGAATAAATAGCACTTAGACATACGTATAATATAAGTACATCCTTGGAACAATTTGCGAGACTATGGCAAGGAACTAATGAAAGAAAAAAAGACTCAGTAAAGTCGCTTTTCCCATTGACGTATTACAATAGAGTCCTTTAGATCAGATCCGTTGTTAATATCAAATTTGAATATCCTGCGATTTTTCTTTTTAAGAGTTATTCTGTTTTCTCTCTTGAAAAAATTGTTACAAATAAAATTGGTAGGCAAATCATAATTTACCGAGCAATTATTATACCGAGTTTAAAAGAAAAGAAGCCGTTTTTCGAGAGAAATCAGGAAAAATGAAAACAAAATCAGCAATTTTTGAAGACAACGGAATTCGCCCGAAACAAAATCTCCAGAAATAACAAAAAGAATATAAAATTTGAACTTTGTGTTTGTATTGTGCAGTTTTTGCACCCAATCTATTCTTGCGAAACACGCTTTTAGTTCGAAAATCATGCACACCGGATAAAATCCAAATTATTTTACAATAGTAAAGAAGAGAGAAAGAGAGAGAGAAAGAATATATATATATATACTTAAACCCTTACCTATGGACTTGCTGGTTTTGTTGCAGAGAAGAGGCTGTGGTCATTCTCATTGCTGCGGCGGCAAAATTAGCCGCAGCAACTTGGACTACAGAGGCAGCCGGATTATTGGTATCTTGTCCCATAGCAGCTGCAGCAGCCACAGCAGCCTGCTGTTGGCCGACCGCTATCAGTGCACTAGCAGCGCGTTGCAGATCATCCGGATTGTACTGACCTGCTGCTGTCTGGTTCAGGAACGGCAGTCCATTGCTGCCGCCCGCATCTACCAGACCTGCAATCACAGCTACATTGTAGGAAACAATATTCAGATTAATAGTCTGTTCCCTCTCCGTTTACAATAATAATAATAATAATATTTCTATTTTTTTTTTTTTTTTTAAAGTACTAAATATTCCGACACAACCAACCTGATCTAGCTGCCATCAGTTCTGCTAGTTTAGCCGTGGCCGTGTTGTTATTATTGTTGTTATTATGTAAAAGTAGTGCTGAATTTGGTGCTGTATCTGAACCAGCCGAGCTCAGTCTACCTTCACCACCCTGAGAGGAACTATCAGAAGCGGCAGAAGGAGAACCAGGCTGTTGGTTGGGCACACCTTGGCCGGGTCCACCGCCGCCCGCAGCTGTGGCCGCACCGCCTCCACCTAAACCCGCCAACCCAAGACCGGCTCCTGCTGCGGCCGCTGCTATCATACTCTCTCTTTCACGCCTTTCAGCTGCCGCTCGAGACAAAACGTATTGCGCTGCAAACTGATGCTTAGGATCCATCCTCATATGCTCCATATGGGTCAGTAAGCCTAAAAAAACATTTAAAATTAGCTCATAATATATGTATATTGCTTTAAATTAAATAAAATACTAAGTGACGGAATCGGAGAAAATGAACTTTGAAAGTTATAAATTATATCGATAACTTTTATAACAAGAATAACTCCTTACCTCAACAAAATTAAATGAGAAAGATTGTATTGCTTACTATAGTATGAAGATAACATATGCATTTCTAATGTAAAAATGTACTTTCACAATGCAATCGATGCAATGACCCTATTCATTTATACCAAGCATGTTTCAAAATTACTGAAAATCTTAAGAATTTTGTCTTATATGTTTATAGTTAAGTTATTTATAATATACTTATAGATTATTCTCTGTGAGATTTTATCCACCGTAGCATGCATATTTCTGAAGTTCTTGACCGGTTTCGGATTTTCATCTATCGTCACAGTAAGTCTACATCAACTTGGTGTAGAGAGTTGACTTCAACTTTCGCACTATACTTGTTGAATTTTTACCAAACGAAAGAAGTCTCATGAATAAGATTAATATGAATATTACAAATAAAATGATTGTTAATTCATTTTTGTTTTATCACTTCTTGAAGTTTTCTTCATACGTAAGTACTATTCTTATTAAATGCAAATGCCTACAGGTCTTAAATAAAAATCACAACAAAAAGTTGAATCGAAAAAATTTCAATTTTTCTATTCAAAGAGATACCTATGTCAATTTCAAATCTTGCTAGGATATTTTTTCTTTACTTAAGCTATTCGTTATTTAATATCCAGTATCAGCCTCTATGAGTGTTTGAGCTATTTCTGGATATTAGCTGATAATTTCTGCTTACTCGAAAGTACAAATTTCATGATATATGCCCTCTATCTAGTTAAGGATTTATTTCAGATTTACAATTTACCTGATTCATGGGTGAATACAGCTTGACACACTGAACATGGCCACATCCTAAGGGTAGTTGCAAATTGTGCAGTCTCCGGATGGCAGGCCAAATGCTTCCTTAAGGAACCTTCATTCACATAATGTTTACCGCATACTGGGCATGGATGGTTGGCTGTACGACGCTTAGCAATATATGGACTACCCGCTGTCACATCGGAGTATCCCCCGCCTGGGTAAACGCCTACTCCAGCTGTAAAAAATATATTTAAGGATTACAAACTTTGTTAAATAAAAGTAGTTAGATGTTAATTAAAGTTAAAACTGATCGTTGCTACTAATTGTTAACAGGTTAATTCAGACTGTATAGTATTGCCTAAAGCATTCTAATGATACTGGGGTCAAATTAAGATCTTTATCTCTGAGGGACCTGCTTCTCAGGGCAAAAGTTAAGTGGCAAATATAACTTTGCTGAAGAGTCCTCATTTGTGTTGTTAGAAACCCCAAGTCAGAGACCAGCGAAAAAAATACCAATGGTCTTTGCCTAGATCTACTGCTACTCCAGCAAGGCTTGAGAAAGACTTGCAACGCTTGGGCCTAAAGGAGACAGTCTTTGTAAGTTTTGTCAAGAAGGAGAGGAAATAACTTTGCATACGGTGAGTCAATGTGAAGAGCTTGTATAGCTGCGGGATCAATTCCTTGGAGAAGTAAAATCAACGCTTAAAAGATTCAAGTAGGGGATCACTTCTAATCTGATCAGAGAGATAGGGCTGGGTAGTGAATGCTCTAACGACCCACTGAAGCCGCAGCCACTGGGTTGTGTGCCAATGCTCTACATTTTAAACCTAACCTAATATAACTTTGGTTACAAACAAAAAAAGATGGATGTTTGTCCAACAACTTAGGTGTCATCATGGTCGGAGGCAGAAGCATATACTTTAGCATTAAAATTATGTAAATAATATAAATTTAGCAGTTATACAATGGACTCGAACAGGGGACCTCCCAGTTACAATTCTATGCTTGTAACCACTATACGAAAACCAGATATCTTTGTGAGAAAATTCATTCGAGAGGGGGTTTTATGGAGGGAAGGTGTGGGGTTATATTTTCCTTTAGAGTGTTACTTCAATTGATTATATTGTTCTATTGTATAATAGGTTTTAGAAGGAGAGAAAATTGGGTTAGATAATAAATGAACTAGAAGTAAAGCTGAGTATTGTATAATAGAAAATTAGCACAAGCTGCCTGGACTTTACACTAAAATATATAAAATTGTAGTGAGAGATTTAGGGTGAGAAAGAGAAAGGTTGTTGACGTGCTATGACTGCTATGTGAACTCTAGTGCAAGACTCCCCCGTAGATGTATTTAAACAGTTTCTCCCACTCTAGTCTGGCCTAAGCTAGAAAGTGATCCTGTCTAATTTTATGTCTCTCTCTCTCTCTCTGCTATGTATCCCTCTCTTCGGATCCCATTACGTATTGAATACATAATATTAATTAAAATCTAATGTCAAAATTCCGAGTTTGAAGAAAATCAATTGTCCGAAAGTATGACGTTACTTAAGTCTTTTTTTTTCAGTGATTTGCTCCATAATACCGACCGTTTTCGTCAAACTTAGGATAATAATTATACACACAGAGCCCAACACTTATCAGAGCTTTGTGCTACTGGAAGGTCATGCTCTCTCAAAAATGTTGAAGACTATTAAACGTTTAATAAAAATTATATTTTTGGAGAATGTTTGTTAATAATTATTATTGTTAATATTTGTTACTTTGAGAGAAAGTTATTGTGTGTTAAACGGCATTTTTTTTTTGTAATCATATCATATATTAACCTGGTTGCATCAAATTCGTTCTACTTTTTAGTGCAGAGAATTGTGTGAAATAATAATAAAAATATTAAATGTTATATTTGCATATTACTGATCAATTCGGGTCCTTTTTTATAGCCAAAAATGATTGTAATCTATATCTTTGTAAATAATTAATCATAAATGATATTTATTTAATTATAAAACAGAAGAAAAAATTAATAAGTTTTTAATTATGAGATAAGTTATGAATACTGGAATGTTTATTGCAAGAAATAATATTGTTGCATTCCTAATATAATGCAACATAATGTGGCTAGACACACATAGTTCAGGTATTTTCAGTTTTGGGCTTCACATAGTCGCAGGCTGTATGTTTGGGAAGTATAATAATGTAGTAGTGGTGGTATTGATCTGAAAGGCTAATTAATGCCCTCCGCCGCTCACATGTTGTAGCCCCTAGCGGCCTAACGCACACATGTAACTTCAAATATAAGCATTCACATACACACACACACACACACACTCATATATTATTATTACATAGTAACAACTACACCATACAAGTTTACGCGCAATAATTTAAATGCGCAACCCTGATAAAGTGCCGCTCACCCTGCTGCCACAGTGTCGGTCAGCTGGTACTCTCTCTATTCTACCTTGAAACTCTCCAGTCAAAAACCATCTAACTACTACCAACTTCGTCTACACTTTACCACGGTCACATGACCCATTGGCCTCTCTCTCACACACTCAGCGTTCCTCTTTCTCCATTCTAGTATTCGACAAACAAATGACAATTTCAATGTTTTGCCAGAATTCTATCATACCTACCAGAATATATTCTAGCTAAAACTCGATAGTAGTTTCCAACACTCTCCAATATGGTAGTGGGTTTTGAATGATATATGCTTTCTCACCATCTACTATCCAACATTAACGTGTCGCGAAAACCAAAAGCGTTACAGCCTAAACAATCTACTATACCTACTCTATTTCCTACAGGTCTCTCCGGACTAGCGTGTTTCCCTAAGGTTTTGGATACAAACCTGCTAGGGCTCTAAATTCTCAGCGGTATGTGCAGGTTCGACCATCATAGCTTGTTTATTATTTATTGTTAATCAAACAAATGAAACAGAGCGTGAGAGGACCATATTTGAATAATAAACCTTCCCCTCTCACTCTCTCTCTCTCCAGTACCACAGAGGGCTATAGAAGAAAGAGAGAGACAAATGCACACACAGACAAACATCTGTTATTGATAGATTTTATGCACATAGTAACAACTGTTGTGATGTTTGTTTATTATATACATTTATAATGCCTTATTCCTTATATCAAGAATGTAATTTTACAAAATTTATATAATCAGATCAGGTGCTTAATTTACAAAGTAGTGCATTACAGAAACTTACACTATTAAATAGAAACAGAAACTATACCAAACTGTATTACACCCATTCCATAAATATTAAACTAAAAAATAGCAATAAATAAGATCAAATAACTGAGAAAAGGTAAAGATAATTTTACTGTTCATTTTATTATTCTATTGAATCAAAAGTTCCCATTATCGAATGTTCCTTTATCAATACGAAATGATTTAAATAATTTGATCGTTTTAATTATAGACTTTTTTTTAAATAAAGAACAAAACCCGTTCTGAACCTTCGTTCAAAAAAATAAGCAACTAAAAACATAGAGCATTGATACTTCTGCAAGGCTAACCTTAACTCATACGACAAAAATGTTACAGGTAAGGTAACTTAAAAAAGTATGAATTAAAGAAAAATAAATTTAAAGAATAATATACTAGAACAATTCTTCTAGAATCCCTACAAATGGTTTTCTACTGCGAAGAAATTCATTATTAATTTTTATTTTTCTTAAATTTACTACTTAACTTATAAAAAAAAATGACCATATTTTAATAATTACCATTGACTTGGGCGCCAGGATTATTTGGATCTTTATGTGAATGTTTCATATGATCCATTAATGCTTCAGTTCCCAAAAACATCTTGTGACAGACTGGACATGTAGTTGTATTCGGCCCGCCGATCAATGCTGCATGCTGTTGCAATACATCTACTCGCAGCTCTGCCTCCTGTAACATTAACATACTAGGTTATAAAATATGTTTAGATAAATATTAAGTAAATAATAATAATTAATAAGTAAGTTTTGAATGTTTTTATTTTATTTATATACATTTTATAGAATTAATTAAAAAAGAATCTATATAATAAAGTTTCATTTTTTTTTAAGGTTTCAGATTGAATATTTTTTAATTTCACCTTTTCTTTAACTCTCTAAATTTCCCGGCTATCCTTTGAACTAAAACTATTAACCATAGCACTTTACCGAAACATATTCAGTGAAGAAGACTGAATAATTTTGATGATATTGTCCTAACTAATTACCCTGACTTTGAAAGAGTTTTTTATAAAAAGCGAAAAGACCCTCTATTATTTATTAACGCAAGATAGCCCTCTTGTGAATTATTTTACGAAAGATAAAACGGTTTAATCTCGAAATCTGTTCCTTTCAGTTTTCAGAAAGCGCTGATTATATTGAAGGCCGCTACAACATAAGGGAATGGTCCTGGTCTTGGCTTCTTTCTTCTTCATTGCATAATCTCTCCCCAGTAGTCTAATAGATACTTATCTCGTTCGAGTGTTTTTTTTTTGTACTTCGACCTCGTCTGTGGATTGGAAGTTTAAATTAAACCTCATATTTCTTTATTCTCTCTATCCTTGGTTGTATACTTTTTTATACGAGACATCAGTGAACCACCCTTAAAGATCTCCTAATCCTCGAGAGTTTGCAAGACCACTATACTACAAAATATGCAGCAGTGTTCGAGGATGAAATATTCCTTCTTGGCAGAGGAGCTATTTGGACAAATTGCTCCCGAAAGCAAGACATTTTGCCTCCTAAGACACATTTACACAATATGGGGCTTAATATAGATCCTAAATGTGGGTGTGGAACCTGCGGTGGACCAAAGTAGAGTCAATCACTTACGATGGTTTAGGCACATTACCAGGATGGCCAAACGAGTATATGAAGCAAGAGTAGAAGGGAAAATCTGGGAGGAGGATGTTAGTGAGGGTTTTAGGGTTAGAGATGGACTGGAAAAGGAGGAAGGAGCTTGCTGATGACCGAGGGGTAGTGGAAGAAGCTCTGCAAGGCCTCTACACTGCAAAGGCGGTAGCAGAGGATGGATTATGTACGTATATATAACATATATGCATGTATATAGATCCCGCTTTATCCTGAAGTTTCCTAGACTTCTTGTAATACATTTTTCTTCTGCATTTGCTTGCAAGTCATTTTCCGAAATGAATTTTATAACAAAGAAAACAGAATGACTGATGAATTTCGTTTGGAGTTTGTATTTATTGACCACAGTGATAAAAATAATAAAAATGACGAAATATTAAACCAGTTATAAAAGCATTTTTTTTTTTATTGTCTGTGGGGAGGGACCAAGCTCTATGCTATCCAAAGCCCTTTTAGGGGCCCATATAGCTTCCCCAAAGATCGGAGCCTTCTCAGTGCACTGCCGACCTCCTGTCCGTGTTCTCTCGTTACAGACAACACTGTTCATCACCGAACAGTGAGTTGTAAGAGACTTCTAGGAAGAAAAAAAATCTAAGAGCACTAGCTAGACTTGAACCCTAGTCCTCCGCGTTGCTAGTCCAGCGCGCTACCACTGAGCTAATCCCTTCCCTTATAAAAGCACTTAGTATTGAAGATACAGTAGCAAAAATCTTAAAATTAATAAATTTGCATTATTGTACGATTATATGTTAAATTAGGAGTTTGAATTTTTTTCAATTTCATTTTTATTACTTTATTTATATGAAATTCTATGTTAATTTTTTATTGTTCATTGTGAATTTTCGGGGCACGTGTACGAAAAAAAAAGTTTGCTACTACTGATCACCTAGGGCAAAGGTCTCGGCTCTTGGATTAAATTAAATTTATTCATCTCCATATAATGCATAATCCTTGCGTTTTTATACAAAACTCAATACTGTGAAATGCAACATTTTTTAATGAAAGCAATTTTAAATTAGACCACAGTAAATGATTGTATGACACCAAAATAAAAAAAAAAGAAAATAATTTTCAAATGTCATTTTTGGCGGCTATTCCAGAATTTAATTGGGATAAGCAAATGTAGTGAATAAAGGCTAGCTGTTTCATTCTAGTGCAAATTATAATGAATGCTATCAATTTGTTACAAACATTTCTGAATTTCATGGAGCTTTCAGTTATCATATGTAGATTTATTGTTGGTATAATAGATCCAATTATGGTAAAGATTTCAAAACATATGGAAATGCTGGAGGAATATATATATATATATATATATATGAAATAATAATAATAACGAAAAAAATCTGATGTGAAACACTCACACGACTTTCTCTTACTGCGATTTACAGAGTTTGACATGATTGACACCTTTCTTCCAGTTTATAATTTTTACTAAATGTTTGATAGTCATCAATATTTTTTGGAGAAGCATGACCGCAGAAAACTAAAAAAGCTCTTCATAATGTACTTCCGGTCAACTAATTTTCTTAGCACTTTGAATTTTAGCGATATATTTAATTACAATTAATATTATGTAGATTAGGGGCGGGTTTGGTGTAATGGTTATGAGCATGGACTTGTAACTGGGAGGACCCCAGTTCGATTCCAGCGTATAACTGCTAAATTTTATATTTGTTTAAAAAATGTTTATAGTAAAGTAGGTGCTTCCGCCCCCGTCCACGACACCTAATTGGTAGTTGGACGTTAAGCCCGCCTCAAAAAATAAGCAATTACTTTACATTACTTTTATAATGTAGATTATAGAATCGTATAATAAATATGAAATGGACTTTGATGTAAGCTAACCACCATTCCCCCCAATCCCCAGTATATCAATTTCACTGAAACTCATTGGTGTTTTTTGAGCTGAAAGTTTACGCGCAATATTCCAACCCCCCCCCCCCCAAACAACTGAATAATATAGATTTGTACTTCCGGGGGAACTGATTTTTCTTCAAACTCACAATTAGGCATTTTATTGTAATTAGTTATCTTTATACATTTCATTGTATAAATTAACTATCAATTTTTAGACAGACTCTCCAAAACCCTATCCCTCAGTTATAACAATCTCCTGGAATTTCAAAAAACAACATACAGATTAAGACACGGTTTTTGCCCCAAAGGGGCAAGATCATACGCATTTGCTCGGACAGTCAGGCTGCACTGAAAGTGAGAGTTATTTCCATACTTTACTCTTATATATGCCACATATTGTCAAAGTTTTAATAGTTGTGATTTAGTTTAATATTGATCTGTTCTACAACAATAGTTTAAAATAAATTTAAATGTGCTATATATATCATACTTTTTATTTAGTTTATTTTATATAGTTATTTAAAATAATTTTATTTGAAATATTTATTTTTAAAGTTATATTTTGAGTTGTTTTTTTATTTTTTTTTTTTTTTATTTGCATTAAAACCTTTGTACAAGCCCTGAAGAAGGCAATAAATTTGCCGAAACGTCGGTAGAAATTTAAAAAGAGTTCTTTCGTATGACCGAACCTCAACATCCAATTTACAACATTTTAATTAGTATTAGCTGATAGAATGATATAATAAATACTGAAATAACACTTCAGAGGAAAACATTTCCCTTCTCCAAACACTCGCTTAAATGAATTTCCCCCCTGAGAAATGTTACAAATAAAAGTTGTAGCATTATATATGTAGTCGATATAAGAAGTTTAAAGAAAATCGTTGGAGCAGTTTCCCAGAAAATCGCCAAAAAAAACCTGAAAAACCATTCAATAAAGTGATACTTCCTGTTTTTGTCCAATACCTTTTTGTCAGGTCCCCCTTAGTTTGAACGAAATGTTAAGTTTGAACTATCTATGATTTTCCATTTTTGTGTTATGCTGACCATCCACAGAGCAATTTCTAAAAAGTGAAAACTACTTTTTCAGATTAGGTGACGTCAAAATGTGAGTATATCGAAAAATGTTGTCACGATTGCAATACTTCCTCTACAGCAGTAAGAAAAAGTAATTAATAATGATGAAATAACCGAGGACGGTTGGGAGTTTATTTTTTAAAACGCAAAGCACCATGTCTTGTGAACAAAAAAAAAAAAATTAAGTTGGCGCCGTCCTGGTGCGAAGCTCTAGAAAAGATATTACCCCAACTGGTTTTGTTGAGCGCGACAAGGAAAGACGCATGGATCGTACGCAGAAAAAAGGGGGTCGATTTATGAGAAAGAGTAGTGCGCGGGTGGTGGTGGGTGGTTTGTGTGGACTAGGCGAAAGGTCATTGCCTAAACCCTTACCATTCTGTCCTTATATAGTCCCTCCATCCCCTTCTCTTCCATCATTGTCTATGCCACTTAAAATTATCACTGCTCCACTGTTAGAAGTGAGTGGGATATTCAGTACTCTTGTCGAATACTACTGCTTTATCCAACGCTTCAAAGCAATAAACATGCGGTCTCAGTTCGCGTTGTGACTGCATGTTGTAACAGAATACGGTTCCATACTATCTCATCACTCACCCTACTTTTGTAACACTTTTACTTTTAATTTTTATTGTCTTATACAACCCTTCTATTCTAATTTTTTATAACTCCCTCCACCTAATAATAGAAATATTCACACCATAAAATCACTCATATTTATAATTTATACAAGCATTATGTGTAATAAATTTCCCCCGGACTATAAGCGGTTATTTTTTTTTTAACGATTTTTTTAGTTATAAAGTTTGTTTTTAGTTTTATAACTAAAGGAATTAATTGTTTTTGACCGTACATAAAAGCTAAAAAATGTTAGTTATCAAACCATAAGTGAGAAATGAGCCACTCAATTTTTTTATTTTATTGTGTTACTAGATAGATACATCAAAATAGATAGATGTTTTCGTGTTCACTTTTCTTATTTAAATGATCGTCTTAAAATGGAATTACCAATTAATAATAACACTTCAATGAAGGCTGGAACAAAAAACGTTTCTAGAACCAATTCTTCTTATTGCGACATATCTTATTCCTTACAAGTTTTGATGAGGCCTCTTAATAAATAATAAATAAATACCAAAAACTTAATCAATAATATACTTAAGACGTGATTTAATGTCTTTTTCTACTCATTTTCACTAACGGCTAATTTGGCTAACAGGACCTTAAAAGAAAGTTACTTACATTATCGGTATGGTTTTTGGCCTTTATAATGCGGCATATATTTTGTAAATTGTTTAAGAAGATCTCTCTATAAGCTATGAATTAAAATGGGAAGGATCCTGCTTGAAGATGGGATCAGAGAAGGATTTTACAATTGCGAAGCTTGGAAACTACTATACAATTGACTTTTGCTAAACACATTTAGATTCAAGTTAGAGAAACAACCTAAGCGATAAATGATGCAGTTCACTAGCGATCATAATAATTCTTAAACTTAACTACTTTCCACAACATGTGAAAATAGAATTCTTATAGAATTACAGAAATTACAGAGCGTTGCTGCGTGTATCCCCAGGTCAATTATATTGAGTCTTCCCCAGTAAAGTGTTATAAGTTTATTATATCATTCTATCATAATGTTAATAACAAGGTGTCTAAATTTTAATTAGTTTGGATGTGATGAAGAAGAAGTAGATTTTATTTTTATTAATATTAATATTATTGTAATAAATTGATATTATGGTTTGTATTTTTATTTTTAAAGCAATGTTTAAAATAATGGACAGTGAGTACTGAGAACTGGTTTTCATCCGATCTCTGGCGCTCTCACAAGTACCCATCCTACAAGGGGAGAGGTTGGAATAATAAAAAAAAAACCTCTATATGACCGAGAGACGTAAGGTAAGTAGAAAACAAAAGGGGAATGACTATGCTGGTTTGGCCGTCTCCAACAATCCGAGTGTCTATTTCATTCAAAAGAGGATCTTCTCTTACTCACCTCCCTGTTTGTCTGCCTGCCTTTTATACTATGTTCAGCAGATAGATAGTAAGAGTGGCCTCCACCAACACCCACCCTACACAGCTGGAAACGTTACAGACTTAATAAAAAAAAAAAACAAAAAAAACACGCAAACAAACAAACAAACAAGAAATAAACCTAAGGAATCCGGTCAGTCCACACACAACCACAGTCTTTTAAACATACTAACTCACTGAATGCATTGAAAGAGAAAAGGGAAGATGATATTCTACATCGAAGACCTACCCCAATATGCTCTTACTTAATATAAGCCATGGATCACTGAAAAGTTTGGCTGGTTTTCTGTCTCAACCATTTGTGAAATAAGTCGCAAATTTTTAGGGTAAATTTAATATAGAATAAAATTTAAATAAATGCAACAATCCAACTGTAACTCTAATGTAATTATTTAATGTATACATTATTGTAAAACATTAAGTCGAATATTTAGACCAGAAATCGAACCTAGAATATCGAATAGTAGCCATAGATTCCAGCAAACAATGCTGGAAATCTATGATCAGAGTATCGTACTTCTATTGGCCACGTTTTTTTTTTGTGACACTATCCACTTTTACTCTGGAAACTGATGGAAATTCTGAGGGGTATCGTACATTTGAAAGAAAAGACCGTAGAGCCATACAACTTCTATAACAGTACTATAAAACGATTACGTGAACAATAATTTTGGGAAAGTAACATATAAACTTGAATAATCTAAAATATAAATTAACAAATTTTATATATACTTCATTTTAAGGACAATTTTCTCTATACATTATTTAGAACCTTAAACTTGAATATTTTTTCCCATTTTCTCTTAATGCTGTTAGTTAGAGAAGGTATATTATTGCATCGTGTTCGTTTCTGAAAATTTGCTTTTCACCAGAAATAGTTCATAGATTTGTATAATGGTTGTAAGAACGAGAATGAATGAATTTTAGAGAAACAAACTAGAATATAAGCTGAACACCGTATAATGAAAGAAACGCACAAACTGCAAGGACTTTACAATAGAAGTAAGGTAGCGAGAAATATATATAGAGACAGACTGGCTGACTGAGTGATGAAAGAAGGTTGCTGACTGGTTATAAACTGTACTGCTGTCGCTCTATTTATATGAATTGATCTGTCCCTTCGAAGTCTGGCCTAGGTGGGGAGTAACTAACTTTTTTGATTCATTTTTGTGTTTCTCCGCTCTTATCCTCTGAATCTAAAATGATTCGGATCCCATTACAAACTGTGTGTGTATGTGTGTAATCGGACAAAAGGAATTACTATTTTACTGAATAGTTTTCTTAAAAGTGATTCCCTTAATATTCTTTAAACTTTATTTAGAAATGTAAAACTCTAGGAAAAATTCACTTTTACAGGATTCTGGGGACGGACCCCTCTAAACTGCCACTCCAAGGTAATGTGTAATATAGCACCACCATTAATCATATATTTTTAAAAGCATCTAAATATTTATTAAAAAATTCAACTTTAAAAAAAAATTTTAGTAAGAGAAAAATCAATTCAAATCAGATTTTATAAAATTGAAATAAATTATTTAAGCAAAAATATGCTTCTTAAATGCTTCATTTTAAATCATCTTTTTTAAAAAAAAAAAAAAAATCTGGTGTAAAACACTCACACAACTTTCTCTTACTCCAGTTCTCAAAATGATAATTGACAAATTTTATAGTTTGTGTACCAAATTTAATGAAATTCGTCGAAAACTGAAAAAACTGTTCAGTAAAAGCGCACTTCCGGTTTACTAATTTTCTTGAAACTCGGAATTTCAGCCATCTATTTATTTCTAACTAATTATGTTTGGATGATAGAATTGTATAATGAACTAGGATAGCACTTTGATGAAAATCTAACCCCACACCTCCCCTAAAAATATCCCTTAAAAAAATTTTCCCAGATAAATGTTTTAGATAAAATTTGTAGATCTTTGCATGTTTAGTTTATATACGAAGTTTCAAAAAAATCGTCGCAGCCATTTTTGCGAAAATTGCGAAAAAGTGAATAAATCATTTAGTAAAGTGGTAAAATAAACGCACTTCCGGTTATCCGATTTTTTTCAAACTCAGAATTTCAGCAACATATTTAATTCTAATTAACATTATTTAGATGGCAGAATTGTCTAATAAACTGAAATAACACTTTAGATGGAAAACTAACCCCACCCCTCCCCCAAAAGTGCCCTTCAATGCATTTTCCCGGAGAAATGTTTCAAATAAAAGTTGTAGCTCTTTGTATGTGTGGTGGAATGTGTGAAGTTTAAAGAAAATCGCGGGACAAAGTCCCAATTTTGTGAAAAAAAGGCATCGCCAAAACGTAAAAAATCCAACTAGTAAAGTGTACTTGTACTTCCGGTTGAGGAATTTGACAGATCCAACGTACTGTCAGACCATGGTGACACTAAACGGAATATCAGTTTCAATTTCTATGGTTGTTTCGTTTTTTGAGCTATGCTGTTCAAATACAACACACAACACGCAGCTCATTTGCAAATCACTTTTTTGGACTCATGGGACTCAAAATGGATATTTCCGTTGAAGAACCTTTGGACTCAGGGGACCTCAAAAGGATATTTCCGGTGAAAACTCAATATCGAAAATTTGACACGATTACAATACTTCCTCTTACTAGGAGTAAGAGAAAGTAATAAAGTCTTGCTGTTTGTTTGTTTAATTTCACTAGAAAAAGATTTAATTTGACTAAAAACGGATAGACAAATAGAACTATAATATATTTTAATCATTAAAACAAACATCACAATTAAAAATTTCATGACAAACCAATCAGATCTACTAAAACATGATTTTCTAATTTTATAAAATAAATAAAAGGATGTTAAGGGTAAGTTCCGATCGATCAAACATAAAAGCCGCTGAGTTCTTTATAAGAAAGGTAAATTCCTTTTTTTTTTTTAAACAAAACAAAACAAAAAATCGTGTGAAACACACACACACACACACACACACACACGTCTTTCACTTAATCCAATCAAAACAACGTAATTGACGAGTTCTCTTTGAAATGGCAACATTTATTTGTATACCTGAGCAGACTCGTGTGGAACGTCTTCTGTCAAAAACAACAAAGCTTGGGCAGTTTAAATTTAAACCTTACTGAGAAGACTCTCAAAACCCCTTTTAAAATCAATTTCTTCGGGAATAATAACCTAATCTGTTTATTCGCACTTCCGGTTAATCGATTCTCTTCAAGTTTAGGAATCCCATATCAATGCTGGGTATTTATGTAGCTGGTAATATCATACTTTGACTGAACTGGTACTTTAGAGGAAAGCGTAACACTATTGCTTTCTCAGAACCCTCCTCAAAAATCATCAATTTCCTTCGGAAAATTTTAACCATTTGAGGGGTTTTCGAGAAAATGGCAAAAAAAACTGATAACAAACATTCAGTAAAGTTACACTTCCGGTTTGATGACAGTTGCGTAGGTAGTATCTAAACGGATACCAAGTTTTGTGCTTCCTGGAATTTTTCTTTCTTTTGAGATATTCTGTTCACACATACACACGCAGATCATTTGCTAAACAATTTTTTTTTTTATTTACTAGGAGTAAAAGAAAGTAAAAAATCGTAATATCAAACAAGTGTAGGCATAAAAATTTTGCAACGTTTTTTGTCCAACACTGATGGTCCAGAAAAAATTGCGAATTCATTTCATTCGTGCAAGGTCGCACGCAAATGAACTTCAATGGATTGGCGTATGTTTTTATTCAATAATATCTATAATTATTCAAAAAATGATGCCTTAATAATCTTTAAATACAGATTTACCTCAATTTACAGGTATGATTTTCATAAAACATTGAGATAAAGGGTAAAAATCCAGTAACTTGACTCCATTTTGTCTCCTGTTCAGTGCCAGATAAAGCCAGTGTATATGTGAACAAAAAAAATCGGTCCAACCCCTCAAAGGTTCAAATAAAAAAAATGGGCAGGACAGTGGCGGACAGGGCAAGCGCATTTCACTAGGGTTGAAAAAAAAATCAACAGTGGGGGGACGCTAGTGTAGACTGAAGGCGGGTAAAAAAAAAAGGTCTCTCCACCCCTGTTGTAGTTATCAGGGTGAATGGGCGGGCTTTTTTTTCCTAGAGTTTTTATCTTTTTTTATCCCTAGCTCCACCTATAATACGACCCCCTTTGTAATAAACGCGGGAGGGAGATATTCCTTTTTGGGACAGTAGGGAAATCCAACAATTATTGAAGGTAGATTCTTTATGCCGGACTGGATTTTTATAGCATGTTTAACGTAATACACTTAATTCCACTATTAGGCTATTTTTTTTTTTATGTAATATATTTAAATACAAACAAATATCTCCGGAATTAAGGTCCCTTACTATCAGCGACAGTTGGCAACGCCATCTTTTTATATTATATTTGATGCTAATTCGTCGGAATTAGATTATATCTTTTGATCTTAGACAACCCAATTCTTGGCCCAAATTTCATTCAAGAATGTTTTCGAATTTTTAATGTTGCATTTATCAGATTTATAGCTTCCAAACTAACAAAAAAGATCAAAGAGAAAAAGCATTTAATTTCAACAATTAAAATAAGTGTGGCTGCTCAATTATATTGAGTTGCTGAGACACAGCATACCAATCAATTCAGAGAACAATGGTTGAACAGGAATAATACGTAGGTATTTACTATATATAACTTCATACCGGAACAAATGCAACACCTAATAGAGGACCACAGGAGCTATATATACACAGACTAAAGTTAAATGACTGTGTAAGTCAATTAATTAATCGTTGCTGGTCATGTCCCATACACGTGGTGGTGGATTATACCGAGAGAATCCAGTATGATTGTCTCAGCAATCTCCCACAGGAAGTCTTGGCCAATTCCTAAAATGTCAAAAAATTCACTCGTGGTCTTAGGTATTACACCTCTACTCCCAAACCAGAGTCCCTTCACTTGGAACTGACGTTCTCCAAACCTTTCCCGGTATTTTTCCTGCAAGTGAGGGATACATTTTTCATATATGTTCCTCTTCTCTGAATCAACTTTATTTCCCACCGTTCTTGAACGCCACAATATCAGCAAAACGATTAGTACCTGATGTATCTAGGCAGTGAACTTCGTCGAAGCAAGTATACCCCTTATTGCTTAATATTTCTGCTATCCGCTTCTTCACTTATGGTGACAAGGGACTGTTGGTGGAACAATTTCCCAATACATGGGCTGGGGTTTCGTACTCACTACCGCATTTGCGACAGTGGGATCCAACACCTCCCGTTATTGCCTGACCGCCGACCCCCGGATCCGCCCGAAGGGGAGCATAGTTAATATTTAGCTTCATCGCATTTGTCCACTCTGATCCAGAGAGAATTTTCCTATTGCATATGAATTGGTTTCAAGGAGTCCATTTGCATTTCGAGGCGAAAAAAACATCATATCCACAGTCTTACTCCGAAGACTTATGCTTGGGTGTATTATCTTCGACCTTAGTTTGGAAATGTTAAAAATAATTCTTCTTCTTCTCCTCTCTGTTCACACTAGTGCTCCGGAAGAAGGCGTCGGAGGCACAATAGATCTTTCGGGTTGCATTGCAATATCTCCAATAACAATATCATCTATCTCTTCTCTTTTTCTTCTGCCCTACTCCACCTCCTCTTCCGAGCGTGATGGCCGGAAAAATATAGTCCAGAAGGTAAGGAATTGTATGACCTCTTTCTGGGATGGTATTGTGGGACAGAGGCCTCTTCTTTTAAAGCCATGTGCTCTTGCATTTTTCTTCTTTTTTTTTTTTTAATTTATGAAGCATCAAAATCTGATGTCATTGTAACCCGGATACTTCACAGTGTACTGCTAGCCTCCGGACAATGTTCTCTCGTCACAGACAATACTGTCATAGCTGTCGAGGCACCTAGAAAGAAAAAATCTAAGGGCACCATTGGACTTGAATCCGGGATTTCCGCTTGGGCGCTTGGGGAGTCCAGAATTCTAACACTGATCTAATCAGTTCACTTCTTATGCATTGTAAGCAAATTGGCAGAATGTTAAATCTACTTTGTGGGAACCATGACAAATGATTTTTTGGAAACCACATAAGATAAGTTTCCTATGCTTCAATAAGTAAACTTTTAGTAGAATACATTTCTAAATACAAACTAATTTTAAGCTGACATTTATATAAACAATTGGGTAAAATTTAACAAAGGCATTCTTGAAGTTAGTGATTACTGCATTGTTTTTTAATATTACAATTATTTATTTTTTCTGTGATTAAATACTAAATTGGAAAAAGAAACTTCATAAAAAAAAAAAACATAAAGTTAGTAAATAAAGAAATTATTTATGGATGGGGAGAATGTGTGTGGGTGTTTAAAGAGAGAGAAAGGTATAGATCGTTTTGCTGCTAGTAGTTTTAATTTAAGAAAGAAAAGAAAGCGTGTGTGTGAGAGTGATAGAGAGATAAACGAAGATATAGGATGAGCAGCAGTTGCATAGGGCCTCCAGCCGGGTGACCCCTTGACCGAAGGCCAACATGCCCCCAGGCATATCTCCTTGGCACTCTAAGGGTACATATTCAATACTCTAAACATCTCAGCAACCAGCACACAACCACTTAAACATTATTACAATCTAGTAAAACCGGTCCCTTTTAATAGCGCACACTCTACTGGACAGTATTCTCAATTTACCTATAATCATTTTAAGCTCATTACCTACTCCATAATTTTTACTTTCTCTTACTCTTAGTAAGAGGAAGTATTGTAATCGTGTTTTTTTTAAATAGCTTTATCTATTACTTTCCTCCATCTTTCCCAGTTGTTTAAACTATAATCATTGAAGATAATTGTTATGAAAAAAATAAGCATTTTAGGGAGGGGAGGGATTATCTAACTGTCAGAGATATTTTCCAGCTCTGCGGAACTAAACCACAACAACTATGGAGCCAGTGAGGCTAAATAGAAGCAGGGTATCACTGAAAATACCTCTGATGCTTTCCAGCTCTGCGGAACCAACAACTACAATTAGCTAAGTGGTTAGCGTGTTGTACACCCACGCGGACGTCCCGGGTTCGAATCCAGTGCTATTGGTGATGGACAGTGTTGTCTGTAGCGAGAGACCGGAGGTCGGCAATGCACTGAGAAAGCTCCGGGCGCTAATGACCATACAGGTTGACACGCATAGGAGTAAGAAAAAGTAACAATGTATTGAAAAGATGGATTATATATTATTTTCTTATATTTCTATTTTTAATGATTCTTGTTATATATAGTTATGTATTCAATAATACAACTGTTATATACAAGTACTGCATGATTAAACAATGAACGTTATTATTAATATATTGATAACATACCTTGTCTTGTATGTAAATTATTATATACATATTGGTATATATAATAAACAATATTGTTTAATATATATATAGCGTATTGTGTTCATTAATGGTTTGCCCTAACTCGATTAGATATTGGGTTTATAAAGGGACTGAGAAAGACGTATGTGTTACATAATATTATGTTAGAACAAAGTTAATATTTTTGGTAATAAATAGAAGTCAAATTTCAAGAAATACTGACTTCTAAAAAGAAACACAAATTCAAAACTTCAAAAAACAGCTGTTTAAAAAAAAAAATCTGTCAGTTTTTGGTAAAAACATACTCTAATTTTAAAGAAATTATTCATTTCTAATTTATTCTATGCGCAAGTCAGAAATAGATAGTATTCAAAATAATAATAATGATATTGAAGCAATGTAACATATGTTAAATCAAGATAATAAAAGAGATAAAGTTAAAAAAGAGAAAATAAAATAAAAAGGAAACAGAATGTAATAATGAATAAGAAAACAATATATTTTGATAATGTTAAGACAATAGGTATAAAGCAGGTGTATGTACATTTGTATGGTTATCCAATTGGACCGGGTCATTGCATTCTTATTTCGTATTTAGATATTATATACAGGTGTTTTCCTTCTATTGGAGAACCCTCTAACAACAATGATATATTGAAATATTTTCATATCTTTGTTTTGTGTGTTTTTTTTTTTAATTATTATTTTTCTAATTTATTTTACTTTTGTTTATAAACAATAATAATCAGTATTTCATTTCATTATTACGGTATTAAACACTGATTGATTCGTCAACAGTTTCTGTTATAATGGATGTATTAGGTGGAGAGAATTTAGGTCTGGTTGATAATATAAGAAGAAGACTCGATTAACACTGTTTAACTAATATATTAATTAAGTGATACAGACTGTCTGGACTTTACAATAGAGAAATGTTTGTAGAGTGGTATGAAAATGACACGTAGTAATTGGATGTATTGAACTGAATTCAACTACGGACTGTCCATCGCTATATTTATACAGCTTCTCCCATTCCAGTCCGAGAGAGTGGTTGAGCTTTGAGCTTCTCTTTGCTCTCTTTGGTTGCTGTTACACTGTTACTTTCATCTTAGTTATTTCTTATTTAAGTGAGACAACTACAGACAACACTGTCCATAATCGCACAGTGATGCTAACCCATTATCATACTATAAGAATTTAGATCCAAAGATAATTTCATTTTTATGTTGTAAAACATTTTAAACAAATTCATATGTGTATGTACAAATTGAAGTTAATTAAATATGATTGCAATCAATTAGAATTTAACCAGAACAAAGTTATTATAGGAGTCTTAGGTACAGAATTTTTCTTTTATTAGATATTATATCATTCGACTAATATTAATTCAATTCTCTCCTAAATTTTTCTTACAAAAGTGTTTAATGTTACACGTTTATATAAACATTCGTGGACTGGTGAATTCCCTAATAAGTTTTAAACAAAAAAAAGCGTACTGTATATGTAAAGAAGATTTGGGTTATAAATCAGTTTTGCTGGAAAAAATAATAACATTGAAGCAATGATAAGAAGATTACACGAGATTAGGCATATTTAAAAAAACTGGTTAATGTTACTACTTACAATGTTCACTAAATGGCATTTTAAAAAGTTCCCTGGGGTGAATTTATTCCAAAATCTAGTTGAATAAAAACTTGCAAAACTGATTGCACGGGTTTATAAATGCCAACAAAATTCTAGACAATAATGAAATTTTATAATATGATTTATAATTATTTAAAAATTAATGAAATAACTTAATTGAATTAAAAATATTGATTTCAAAATAATGATTGCAATAACATCTTATTTAAATATAAAAAAAACTACACAACACAAAAAGCAGGTTATAAATTACCATTCAACAACTATTGTAGACAAGGGGATCAGCTGTTTTACAACCGTGACGTAATTTATAACAGTGCAATCAAGATCATTAAATTAATAATTAAAAAAAAAAAATGGTGTTAGTTTAAAAAAAAAAAAGGTGGCCGTATAGATGATTAATGAATAAAGACAGAAAATGAAAGTGAGTTTTGTGAGTGAGTGAGAGAGAAACAAAATTGAAATGAGGGGGACTTGATAAGAATGAGTCATAAAAAAATATGGGGCTTAATACACCGTCCGTTACCCTTTCAAATAGTAAGTACTACTACTGTATAGAAATAGTCTCCTGTAGTAGTCTAAAGCGTATCTTTATAAGGTTTTTTATTTTTTTATTTTTTTTATTTTCATTGGCTTCTTTGAATATCTCGCAAAATTACAGACTTAATTCACTCTTTCTCTGTTCCTGACTTTTTTTAATTTTTTAAAGAAAAAATATTTTAACATTTTTATCAAATATCTCAAACTTTGAGATCATGTATTTATATTTTAATAAATGAAGAATTCCTCTACATTCCATTTGCCAGTTTGTATCTTATTTTTTGCCCAACAGTTTACGAAATAATTTGCCAAAAATTTGGTTTGTAGTTATTACGTAGATATCTTCAGAAATGAATTATCTTTGATATTCATTAATAGTGTGTGTACGTGAACAAAATTTTTTCAAAAACTGGATAATCGCAGTGAGCACAAACTTGATATTCCGATTTTAATTTTTATTAGCGAAATTCTCCAAAAAAAAAAGGCTCTAAACGATTTTATTTAAATTTTCGGTACTAACAATGCTTTTAAATACCTAGTGCCGTGACTTTTTGTTTTGAAACATAGTGTCAGAAAAATATATATTCTGTACTAAATTGTTCAAAATTAAACTTTGCTCTAAAGTTTGTACTACTTCAATAATATTATAAGGAAGGGAATAGCTAAGTGGTTAGCGTACTGGCCTACCACGCGGAGGTTTCAGGTTCGGGCCCAGCTGTGCTACCCTTAGATTTTTTTCTTCCTAGGAGTCTCTACAGCTCACTGTCCGGTGATGAACAGTGTTGTCTTTAACGAGAGAACACTGTCCGGAATCCGGCAGTGCACTGAGAAGGCTCCGGGCGCCAATGA
>JAAEAF010007954.1:0-12958 GCA_011037195.1 Triatoma infestans
GAAATAAACTTAGAATCTGTTAGGGACTATCTAGAGTCTAGACTAAGAGACCCAGGTACAAAACACCTTACAGGAGAGGTTGGCGAACTAGACCACTCTTTGTCTTTTAACCGCTTCTAGAAATGAAATAGAAAGGGCTGGTTTTAAATACCAAGAGAAGCATTCAACCAGTATTCACTCGAAAGAGAACATCAATGCCAGTTATAAGTGTAAATCAATGTGTAACAGTTTCTGTATATTTATAAGTTAATTCAATATTCACAATTAACAAAGAATTACACCTTCTAACCTACTGCTGATAGAATACGCTAACTTGGCTTATATATGGACAAAAGACTAAACTAGACTGAAACGGATGGAAACTAATAGACGATTTCTCATCCTTTCAAGACTCTGAGACAAACGATCTAAACTTACTTTAAAAAATAAGCTTATACTATACAAAACTTTACTACGATCAATATGGGCTTATGGACTAGAGATATGGGGCTCCACTAATCATTCCAACGTTTACCGTATCCAATCCTTACAGTCCAAAATCCTATGAAAAATTACCAATGCTCCTTTATTATGTCTCCAATAAATCCTTACATAATGACCTATCCATTCAATTTGTGTCCGATCTAATAAAATCCCTTTATCAAATATTCCATGATTACCTGTCCCATCATCAATAACCCTTTGGTTCAACAACTTGCTAGTCAAACCTTACCCGATAATACATCTCGACGCCTGAAGCGTCCGTGGCTCCGTGACCTTTCAAATTAACTTCAAAGCCATGAAGTAATACCACTGGGTATTTTCCTTCACATGTCACTCACAGTCATGTAAACATTCAACACATTATTTGCTTGTTTTATTTATTATAAAGTTGCAAATAAATTATTGAAGGAGAAAAAAAAAACAACAAATAATTACTATTTGTAAAGTTATTAAATTAATATATAGTTAAATTATTTATTTAAAACAGTGTGGTTCTTATTCTTTATTTCTTAAACATATCTCTGTTTAAAACTACACACTCATAAGCCCAATAAATAAACGCAATAACATTACACCGTCTAAACTCAGGACAATATAAAAGGTCAATCTTAAATATGTTACACTAGAACTTTTAAGAAAGTATATTAAATATTAAGGTAGTGTCAAATTTTCATATTTAATTACCACCGGAAATAAATGTTTTGACGTCTCTTGTATAGGAAAATAGATTTTTAGTGATTAAAACGTGAAAATATCAGTTATTTGCTGCTTGTGTTTGTATGTATGTGAACCAAATATTTCTAAAACGAAAACTCGTAGGAAGTTCAAACTTGATGTCTGTTTTAGATATAATTATCGCATCTGACAATAAGATTTTTGGTTAAATTCTAACAACCGACTGCATTTCTATTAATTTTTTTTTATCAGTTTATCGCGATTTTCTGGAAAGTTACAACGATTTTCTATTAAATTTTCTGACTGACTACACACGTAAAAGCTGATTATTTATTTCATACATCATTCCTTGATTCTGGGAGACCTGTAACTTTAAGCAATTGTACCAAAAACTGTCCCCCTTAAAATTTAGATTCTTTATCTGAATAATTAGAAAGATGCAGCGATAAATTTTTATTATTTCATATAACTGTATTTCTAATTATGTCTTAAAACATAAGTAAGAGATATGGTTGTACAATAGGACACGTTAAGGAACAAAATTATAAAATGAAGTGCTACTTAATTAATTAGTTAATAATCGGTTTCTTTACTTAAAAAAATTTGCAATAGATTACTTAGGATGGACGAGCTTAATGCCTGAAGTTTTAGTATTTTGAAGTAATAGGAAGATCTGAAGTGATAGAGTGGCGTCTATATATTGCGTACAAAAGAAAATGTAGATTAGGAGTGCATGATAAAAATATGAAACTCGCTGCAGAGTTGTGCCATCATAATATAACAATAAGTAAATTTTGCAATTTTTATACTCTGATCGTAAAAAAAAAGTGTGTTTATGATAAAAATCGATTCTATACTGAAAAGTGATCCGACTTACGTGTTGGCCACGAAGAGTATCTTTTTTTTATGACCACATTGAAAGCACTAGGATAGTATAGTTAGGGCTCTGGAGAGGAGAGAAAAGAGGATGCGTGGGCAAAGCCCCCGGATGAACAAACAAGAGCATTTTTCTTTTTCAAAGTGTGGCTGCTTAATCGAATTTAATTACTAAAAAACATCATACCAATCAGTTGTATAATGAACATGTAATTATAATAATAATAATAGTAGTAATAATAAAAAAATAATAATAATAAGGGGAGGGATTAGCTAAGTGGTAGCGCGATGGACCCCCACGCGGAGGTCCCGGGTTCGAGTCCAGTGCTACCCTTAGATTTTATTCTTCCTAGGTGCCTCTACAGCTCACTGTTCGGTGATGAACAGTGTTGTCTTAGCGAGAGAACACTGTCCGGAGGCCGGCAGTGCACTGAGAAGGCTCCGGGCGCTAATGACCATAGATGTTGACGCGCCTTAAACTAAAAAAAAAATAAAACAAATAAAAAATAATAATATTAATAATCGTTTAAGGATATCGTCATATGGTTAATAGATCAAATTATAATAATAAAAAAATAAATAGTTATTTATTTGCCATGAGAGCAAAGTACCACTTTACAAGCAAAATCAGTTTACTGTGTAATGGGATCCGAATCATTAAAGATTCATAGGATCGGAAGAGCAGAGAAGCACCCATTAAATGAATCAAAAGTTAGTTACTCTCACCTAGACCAGAGACTAGCCGTACAGTTCAGGAGAGTTTGCGACCGTTTTACAACACACATCCAGTCAGCAACCCATTACTACCTTCTCATTACTCAGCCAGTCTGTCTCTTTATTATTCTCTCGATACCTAACTTCTATCTAACTGTAAAGTCCTTGCAGTTTTTGTGTTCTATGTTCTTTTCATTTTTTGTCTATTTTTTTTTATGCTCCATATATCATCTACAAATATAAATACGTATCAACATAATTAAATTTAAAAAATTTCTTCCGAGAAAACTTATTTATTTGTGGAGTTCTAGGCGAGCAATAATAGGTTTCCTCCAAAAATGTATGGTTTTACTACCTATATAATATAAAGATATATTACAAGCATTACTACTAGAATTCCTGATATGAAAAAAAATGGTTAGATAAAAGTGCGACTTTAAAGAATTGGTTTTTGAGTTTCTTTTTTTTGCGATTTTCTCGAAAACGGTTTCAACGTCTTTGTTGTGGTCGGGTCCGCAGAGCCGGTAAAGCACCAAAGATTTTTTTTAGTCATCAACCGGTAAGTAAAATCGTATTTCCTGCTGATGGATTTTTTTTTTTTGGACTGAAACCTTTTTGTCCAGTCTTTTAGTGATAACTACACTGGAATTTGAAGTTTCAGTTTTGAGGAATCTCATATTTGAATTATTTTACAGTCAGATACATCGATCACACACGTACACCCAAGAAGAAAAAACACCAAAAACCTTTTTTTCGAACTTAGGGTATGTTCAAAACATACTTCAAAATTCTCTTACAAAACATTGACATAAATGAAAAAAAAATACCTTGCAAAGAATTCATTAATTTAAAATAAAATAAAAAAATAATTAAATCTATCACTTATTACGGCAATAGTAAAAGAAAGAGTATTAAATGTGCACACATTATATTAATTAAGGGTGCTTTTAAATTATCATTGAAGTCAAAGAAGTATATTTATGTTTTCGATGTTAATTTAAGCATGGAATTAATTACTATATCATTTAGAATTAGCCCAGAAAAAAAAGTCCCTTTTTCATTATAAAATCTTTTAATCTGTGAAGATTAAAATGTTATCATGTTAATTCATTACATACGTATCTCTTTTGGAGTTAATTTATAAAACATTCCTTTATTATGTAGCTTAATCATAATAAAAATTTAAAAAAATGGAAAACATTTTAATACACAATATCGAACAAATATGATTGATCCTAATTGTGCTCCTTACTGACGAGCGGTTATTTATTTTTTATTAATAACTGAGCCATGGGTACCATGGGTCCCCCCCCAAGGACCATGCTACGAGTATGTATGCTGCCAGGGCAGAGAAAATGAATATATTGTAGAAAATCCAGAGAATTCCAATCAAACTAAGTTAAATAAAAATGATACACAATTCTAAATGAATAATGCTTGAGGACACATATATTAGTATTAGGTGAACAACCACGAATCGTTAACTTGGACAAACGACGCTTAAGCGACGATCTGGCGATTCAGAGATGAAATAATGTGGCAAGTTATAAGAGTAGGGGAAGGTGTAGTGGAAGAAAGAAATGCAAAAATAATACTCGTAGTTTTGAAAAATATTTTAAGTGAAATAATTTAGGCAAAAATAATGTATTTTAGAGTCAGGTACTATAATTTAAGGTCATTGCTGCTAAAGAGACAAAGGCACATGAATCTGTTAGGATAATAACAATGCCACTTGGCCAACTGTTTTGTAAGAGAAAATCCCCCGTTAGAGAGGGCATTCTTTCAAGAACAGTCTGCATTCTGCTTTCAAACAAGAACAGTCTGTTGTGGACATTCTACCAGAACATTGCTTCTGGAATCGCTCTCTTAAACTCAGTGCCAGTGATAGAGATTAACATTTATTCTAGATTAACAATTGATTTATTAAGCATATAACTGTGATAATGTAAAGTAATTTAAATCTCTTAAAAGATAATATATTTAATTTTATCTACCAGTGTTTTCTTAATTATTTCTTATTACTTCTATCTCTCTTTCTCAAACATACACACAAGCCCTTTACAAAACCGCTCAAGCCACCACAATACAACACATCACACCAATTACATTTCAAAAGTCTTAATGGAACATTTCTCATAGACTTGTAACATATGGGGTATGAGGCAGATTCGTGCCAAAGTTAAGTCAGTTTTTCCGTTAGACCGTAGGCATTTCAGGTTTCTTGGTAAGAGAAACTATTTTTCTTCACGTGTAATATTTAATTTTCTCAGTTCACCGAAAATGATATTAACTTTTAAACAAGTTTGCACTTCGTGTCAACATTGGTTTGCTCTAGAAAAAAAAAAATACTAGAGAGCGATGAAAAAGATCAGCCCACGCTTGAAATCACCCAGTCATTATGGAGTCACTTGATATTACGCTTAGTTACCAACGAAAATAAAATCAATTTATTTCAATAAACCAAAAAAATAACTTAAATGAAAACAATTTCTTTGATGTTTATATTTATTCACTCTTTTTTGGGATAATAAAAAAAAAAAAAATCTAAAGATGTGTATTTTATTCTGAAATGTGGATTTATTTAAATAAATATCCTTTCATGTATTCAGAGAAGTTTAGGAACAGAATTATTAGCTAATAATCCAAATATATTTATTTTATGCTCTATTTGAAACAAATAAATACTTTTTAAAAAAATTTAACGACTTTGTTTCGCTTGATATTCTCGTATTCCAAATAAATATTCTCCAAACACTTGATTTATATATAATACCTTTATTTTAATTTTTATTAAGATATTATTTATTATTTAATGGTTTCATTGTGCTTCAACTACGCATTTCCCCCTCTGTCACGTCCTGCTGTTTATATTGGCATATGTCCTTCAATTTATAAGCCAAGCTTCACTCTAGAATCTGCCACTAAGAGCTAGAAGAAATTGGGATAAAAAGTGGGAAATCTGAGAGGTAAGTAGAGAGTAGCGAGAGAAATTTTTGCAGTGTAAACAAATCTCAAAAGATTAACCTTGAAGGGCCACACTAGCTAACCAACCATTAGAACAAGCAACAGTTCTTCTAATTGCAAGCGATTCACCAACAACCAATATCATCACTCTTCGTTCGGTCACTCTATCCTATTTACCCTTTTTCCACCACACGACACGGTATCGTTAGAATAAACATTGTGAGTATAATGCAAGATTTTCTGTCTTCATTTGCTTCACCTTCAACTGCTATTATTACACAATTTTGAAAATACAGACTACAAAACACTGCCAATTTTTTCGAATAAATAAACAACTTTGTATATATTAGAATATATATCAATCCCAAAGAAAATGTTGAATCCGTATTTATTAAAAAAGCGAAATTTACCATTCTGAAGTTGGAAGTTCCGGTTATGGCCGTAATCGTGTCGCATCACCTTGCGAGATAGTCAAAAGTAATAAACTTTGAAACAGATTTCAACAGATTTTTTTTTCATTTTGAGCCATTTTATTATACATATTGCTAAATTCCGGACAAATTATTTTCAGATACAGTACATTTCCTGTGAAAAATTAAGTTTGATTAACTTACAAGGAACTAACAATCCTCTTGTTCAGTTCAACAATTATGACCTGACTTAATTTCCTCAAATTCTGACTTGAGTGGACTTATCTTTACTATAAAACTTATTTTGGGTGTGAAAGCGTACATTATTTTGGAATTGCACTAAAGAAAAATCTTGTCAACAAATTGGTAATATAAGCTGGAAATGATGTAAGCTACTATTATTAATAGTGTAACTGTACTGATTTGTATTTAGCGTAAGTGTGTGAGAAAAATGAAGAATTTTTCAAAAAGAACTGTGTGTAGATTCCCAGAAGATAGTTTGTAAAATCTTAAAATGCTTGTTCTCAGAGAGGTTGCTTCTTTTTTGATGGTTGGTTTTTAGAATCTTCAAATGTTGATTTAAGACTGATGTTGTAAATGCTGAAATTCTTAGGCCGAAATTTTTTATTTTTAGCTGTTGAAGCCAGCTAGACAACTTCTAGGGGTACTCTTGGTTCTCAACTTTATAGCCCGTACAATGTAGATGGACATGATGAAGAGACAAACAAGCAAGTACTCGTAGAAGTCCGACACATCAGCACTAAAGTGGGTGACGCCGCCAGCTATAAAATCACAACACTTGCTAGGGTGAATTTCCCTTAACAGAGGACTGTTTATTCCCTACCAAAGCAGCACATCAAATCAAAGTCGTATCCATCACATACAAATATATTGGCAGAAATAAGCCAATAAATTTGTATGTTTTTTTTTTTTTATACAAATTTTTTTGAAGTATTTTTGTAATAAGATAAATTCTAGTGATTTGATGTGATACTTTGATGGATTGCTAGCTTAAATTAATTGCATTTCTTGCAATTAATGTATTTTTACTGTTTCATTTTTTTTGTTTTTTTAATTATCTATCTTCTATACATATAAGTTAGCGAAATGTCCGGATTGATTGATCCACCAAAGCAAAAGCGAAACTACTGAAGCTAAAATCATGAAAAATTTGGACATTAGTTTTCTTTTGTGACGTAGAAATTCACCAAAAAAAAAGGATTTTTCGAAATTTGATCCCAAAGAGGGTGAAGGGGAAGTATCAAAGTTTGTACAGAAAAAATAATAATATAACACGCGAATGAAAGGGGTTGTAATTAATAATTTAACCGCATTTAAATTCATAACTAATCTAGATGTACACACACTATATATATATATATATATATATATATATAAATCCCATTAGCAAAAACATTTTAGTCTAATAATATTCCTTCGGATAAATGCTTTGAGGCTTTCAAGTTGTGCAAAATAACAAGAGAGCAGCACTGAAGGAGGTACAGAGCATAAATAACAAAATTTTCTCAAAAGGGGTTAACCATTTACTCAAAACTTAAAACTTCCTGAGTGCTTTCGTATACCTCAGGCGATTCTGATTATTTCACCTAATATTATAGCAAGGAGAACCTCAAATCATTATTCCTGCTGGAACCTAATTTTCAAAAATTTGATACGATCGCCATATTTTCACAGCAGCAAGAGAGAGTTAAAATATATATTTACTTTATTTATTTTGTTTAGTAAATACACTAAGTTATGAAACTGTTGAGGAAATTTGGAAATGCAAAAAGAAAACAATCAACACAAAGACGATACTTTTCCTAGTCAATTTCTGAAATTTCGTATTATTACGTTATTATTATACCTCAATCGATACTGATTATTGTTTTCTCTTTTTAATTTAGTTTAGTTTTCATTATATAATAAAATAATAAAATTATATAATTAAATGTTTGAATATTTCTTAAATAAGTATTTTTTTTTGTTTTGCAATTTCAGATAATATAATATGTTTCTTCTTTTTCATGCAATATATATACTGCATTCATTTACTTCTATGTATTCTATTTTATTCAAAAGGAACTGACTTTTATTTTGATTAAACCAATTTTTGTTATTCTAGACTTGCGCATATTTTCAACTGCCTATCGCTTAAGTAATTGCAAGCGTTGAAAATAGTTATATTCTAATTTCTAGTCATTCTTATCTAGTGTTTTAAACCAATATTTTAACAATAGTTAACAAATAAATAATTTTAATTTAATTTAGGTTTAAACTTAACTTTACTGTATTTAAATCTATGTTCACTATATTTCTAACCAAATCTATTGTACAGGCAAATTGCCCTGAAGAACTATCTATAAATAAATAAAAAAATTATTATTTTGAAAATAGAAGATTACATTTTTACTTCCTCTTACTACTGCAAGAGGAAGTGTTGTGATCGTGTCAAATTATCGATATCGATAATTTTCAACAGAAATATACGTTTTCAAGTCCCCAGAGTCTGAAAAACTGGTTTTGAAAAATGAGCGCTGTGCGTGTGTGAATGTGTATGATGCATATGAATGTTTGTATTTATTTAAAAAGCATAGCGAAAAAACAGAAAATAGCAGAAAAAGTTCAAACTTGACATTCGGCTTGAATAGGATCAGACAGGAAGTTATCTGTCAAAGTTTCGCAATCGGAAGTAACCACTTTACTGAATGAATTTTTCCTTTTTTATTTAATTTACTCTATAAAAGTTCAGTTTTTTTGTATTAGTACTGTATATTTACAACTACATAAATAAATATTTACTGGGATGATGAATTTTGAACTTTATTTACAGCCATTATTTTATTATTTTATTTTATTTATTTTTCATTGTTTTTATATTACAATTTTTCACAACGTTTCGACACTACACGTATCACACTATCTAGGGATTCTTTCTTTTACAATTACTGAAAATTAAAAAATTGAACAATTATACAATAAACTTTATAATTTGTACACTGTTTACAGAATTTTTTTGTCCGAAAAGTTATTGTATAATTGTATAATTTTCAGTAATTGTAAAAAAAAAAAGAATCCCTAGACAATGATACGTATAGTGTCGAAACGTTGGGAAAAATTGTAATATAAAAATAATGAAAAAAATAAATAAAATAAAATAATGACTGTAAATAAGGTTCAGAATTCATCATCTCAGTAAAAATTAAAATAATAACAGTCAAAAACTTCATATTAAAAATCAACTATAAATAAATATGCAACAAGTAAATAGGCTAAGAGGAGATATAAGCAATGATGTGACTGTCATGAATGGTAGTTATCCAGCGTCAACTACCATCAGTCACCCAGAAGGTGACAACGACATTTCAAACACCTTGCATGATTGCCAGGAAGTGTGGTGGAGGTGAGGGGTTGGGCGAGAGGATTGGAATGAAGGGGGAGCCTACAGTACTGGACCGGAGCTTTTCTATATCGTGGACAAAAAGAATCTTCAGGTCTATGTGGATTGTATGGCTGAAAACGTAATAAGGAGCATCGACTACGCGTCGGAGTATTTTGGGCTGCAGAGTTTGTATTATGTTGAGGTTGGTACGTTTTGTGGTTCTGTAGAGTACTAGTCCGTACACCCACAGATGGGTGCGAGTAGTGAAGTATAGAGTCGTCTTCTATTCTGTAGAGTGAGTTTGGTGCGCTTATCAAGGAGCCTAGCAAGTAGCCTGAAACAGTTGTTGGGGGATGTCCATTTAAGTTGTGTGGGTTCCAGGTTAGTCGCTTGTCTAAGTACATACCAAGATAACGAACGTGGTTTGCTGGAGGAAGAACTTATGATTTTCTTTAATCTTGACTTATCATTTTCACATATAAAGTGCAACAACATCTTTTATTTGAAACATTTCTCCAGCAAAATTCATTTTACCAGATTTGAGGGAGGGATGTGAGTATGCTATCCTCTAAAGTACTATTTTAGTTTATTATACGATTCCTTCATTTCAATAATATTAATTAGAATTAAATGTGTTGCCAAAACTCCCAAGTTTGAAGAAAATCGGTTGACCCTAAAGGCGAATTTTCTGAGCAGTTTTTTTTTTCAGATTTCTGCAATTATCTATATTATGAATATTCGACAGATTTAAAATAATGTTGGTATACTAATTTTAATTACAGAGATCTATCACTTTTGTGTGTGCAGTAAGAAAATGTCTTGTGAATATTTCACATCAATTGTCATTTATCACAATTTATATTATTTATATAGACCGATTATCTATTGAAATACCATTTTAATGTGTTTGGTAGATGTGTAGTTTGTTTACAGTGTAGCACGAGCGGGTATGAAAGGGCTTAAGTATGTGTATGTTTTAAAGAGAAGATATGTTTAAGATATAATGAAGAAGTCATCATTGCTTACAATAAATAATTTGACTATATTTGTATTATTGAATAATATGAATAACAATTACAAGTTAATTGTATTAAAGATAAATAGCTTATAAATAAATATACAAAAACTCTTGCACTGAATGATTCTTGTAGGTAGATTGATTTAAAACACAAATGTTAAAACACTACATACTTGGCACATTGACTGTTGTAAGACGAATAATTATGGAATGATACTTGTTGAATGCTTTGGAATAGACTGATGAAATAATGCTCCTCTTGATAGATAAAACTGCTCTTTATATATATGATTTCTAGAAAGGGTTAAAAGATAAAGGAGTGGCCGAGTTCTCCGACCTCTCTTGTAACGGTGTGTTGTACCTGCGATTTGACCCTTTGCTAACCAATTTATTTAAAAATAAATTTAAAAAAATATAATTTCTTGCACTTATCACATAATTGACATGTTACAGATTTAATGCCGGATACCTTTTATTTTATAGACTTATTTTTTATCCATCATTCAATTCAAAAAGCTATTAAATTCTATGATCGAACTATTAAATAAAAATAAGATCTGTGTGTACACCAGTATAGCCCTAGTTTATATTGACAGCATGAAGAGAGAGTGCTTTGAAGTAATTCAATTACACTAATACTACATATGTGTTGGCAAAAATTCTATTAAAACGCCTTTTATGTTATGTTATCCTTCAATTTATAAAATATAGCTCCTGCTTACTAAAAAATTGTTTCACCCTTTCATGTATATGAGTGATATCGCTTGATAGTGAGATTGTACCTCTAAAATATAATTTTTGTATAAACTGGTAGTGTCAAACAGAAACAGAATTTAATTCGATAAAATATTCTGAATGCAACGATTGGTAGAAGACGACTCATGAAACAATGCTGCTCTCTGCATTTGATTTCTAGAAGGGGTTAAGTCAAATTATTTATTATTAGCAGTGGTGAACTTCTATGATTCCTAACTCTTGAAATGTTATTGGTGATGCTGTGATGTTGTGTGTTTTGTGGCAGCTTGTGTGGCTTGAGCCGGTTTAGTAAAAGGGCTCGTAGTATATATGTTTAAGAGAGAAGTATTAGTAATAAGAAAGTAGTCGCCACTGCTAACAATAAATATATTCTATTAAAATAATAACTACAAGTTATTTGCAAAGGAATTATTAACTTATTAATATGCACTGATGCTATAGAGAGCGAAAAACAAGTTTTCCTCTTCGGTGTCTACAATCAAGTATAGTGAAGGAATGTCTTCTAATTGTTATTTCAAATCTTCCCCTGTGAGAAGAAGGGGTAGACAATGCTATCAAGTTCATGAACTCTAAAAGGCAATAGTGATCTTCTACCTGAAATGTCCTTTTGCATGGGAATGTCACATTTTTTCATAATTTTGATTTTTTTTAAATTAAATATATTTTTATATTTCTTGCATCCATCACATATTCTCTAAACAAACATACACATAATCTCATTCAACAACGCTCACTTATAACAGTTTTTTTCATTCGTTTAATTTATTTTTTCATCATTTTCAGCCAAAGACATAACTAAATAAGATTCTTTAAAATATGTAATTTTGAATAAATATTGTGAAATATTCTTTTCTACCATACAGAAAGCTTCTTCTACTTCCTTCCTGGTTTTGCAATCCAGTAATGTGGGTTTCGGTCCTCCTCGTGATGTTTATCGCAACTCGTTCTTATTTGAAGCGGCCATCATCCGTTGCAAATTTGGAATATATTTTTTTCGACTTTCTGCACCAATTGGTACCACCACTATAATCCTCGTTCTTCGAAGTTTTCTATTATCAATTCAATTTAATTCATTTAAGAATTGGATGATTTTTTTTTTAGCCATACACCAGGGTCGTTCAATAAGTTATCAACCCTAGTGGCGAATTAACTTACTATCGTACACTATCTATAAATAATATTTAAATAAATAGCATTTATAAATGAATAAATCGTAATAATTCTTCCTAGTTCCTAATTAAAAAAAATCTGGTGTGAAACACTCACACAACTTTCTCTTACTCCAGTTCTCAAAATGATAATTGACAAATTTTATAGTTTGTGTACCACAATTTAATGAAATTCGTCGAAAACTGAAAAAACTGTTCAGTAAAAGCGCACTTCCGGTTTACTAATTTTCTTGAAACTTGGAATTTCAGCCATCTATTTATTTCTAACTAATTATGTTTGGGTGATAGAATTGTATAATCAACTAGGATAGTACTTTGATGAAAATCTAACCCTACCCCTCCCCTAAAAGTGCCTTTACAAGAATTTTCCCAGAGAAATGTTTTAGATAAAAGTTGTAGATCTTTGCATGTTTAGTTTATTTACGAAGTTTCATAAAAATCGTCGGAGCCATTTTTGAGAACATTTTGAAAAAGTGAATAAATCATTTAGTAAAGTGGTAAAGTAAACGCA
>JAAEAF010007954.1:13561-29691 GCA_011037195.1 Triatoma infestans
TTACAATACTTCCTCTTACTAGGAGTAAGAGAAAGTAAAAAGTGGTGAACTTAATTTAGAATTTAAAAAAAAAGAAAGTAAGTTTAATTACCTAATTTATCCTTTATTTTCCTTTATTTTAATATATGGAGGACCATTAGTTTAATTGAATATGCTGATTGTATTAATTTTGAAAGAGTCTCTACAAAAAAAATAATTATAATTTTAAGTAAAAAATTAACGATTATTAACTTTAATGATAATATTAGTTAGTTAACGACTGTTTATTTTATTAAAAATATCGTTTGAATATAATTTAAAAAATTGAAATTAGATCGATAATCTTAAATAGTTGAATTAAAAGACTTTTCAATATAAATCCATAAAAATTAAGATATCAGGGATAAATGGATTTAAGTAACTTCAGTATATAAAACCATTGCCTTATTTAAATGCATATCAAGCAACATCAAGATATAGTAACAAGATTTCTTCTCTGGTGAGAGAATGACGGCTTATAAATGGCGTTAGCCGCAATATTAACTGGCACACAATGGATAATTTAGTAATATTATTGACAACGATGTCCCCAGCTCCACTCTTTAGACAAGCTCTTTTATCTAAAATTCAGTATTCTGGAATTCACGAAGTCGACAACCATCTATTTCTCTCTCCTAACCCAAAATGTCAGGACTAATTCACTGACTTCTATGAAAGCATATCTAACCTTTCCTCACCTTTATTATCAAGTTATTAACCACTTTCATTACATGAAACATGAAATATGATAAAACTTTTAATTTCTAGGTTGGTTAGAAGTGTCACATATTATCTGAATAGTTCATTATTTGACAAGCGAGCAGAGTTATACATATTCAGGGTACATTAAGTTTATGATTTTTAACCATGGGAAGGCACTTATTTCTGGCACATACATTTAGTAACAGAGCTGATGCAAAAAGACAAAAACCACTGCAACCTAAAAAAAATCTCTCTTGTTCAGATTATTTTATGTGAAATGTTCTCACCTATAAAGTGTACATACAATGTAAGATGCATGTGGATACAATATGGATGAAAAAATGTGCCTAATTTGACTAAACAAAAAAAATGTAATTTATCGAAAATAGTTTAATTTGGCCATAAAAATTCTCTTTTATGTGAAGTTAATACTAACAGAGTTCTGATAGTTAGACCATCGATTTAATAAAAAGTTTGACCTGTCACTAGAACTGATGGTTCAAGTTCCCGGGTGTGAAGTTATGTCTATCCAATATTTCTTGAGAACTTTTGATTTAAATTAAAATTAATCTAGCCTCAATTATAGGAATATATATATATAGTTTATTGGCTTATTTGGCGCCGAGCCGACACTGAATAATTATTTGTCAAGAGAGCAGAGATATGCATATTCAGGGTATGTTAAATGTTTAACGGTTTATACCCACGGAACGGCACTTATTTCTGTTATAGGCTCCCATAGATTTAGTTACACAGAGATGCTGCAAAAAGACAAATCTTCTGCAGCCTAAAACCCTTAATTAATTAATTAATTTATTATATTATCCACTTTCTACTACATATATTATATATGCAATAGACATATTCCTGAAGCTTATAGTATAGAATTCGTTAATTACTTTGCAGCATTTAGGCGAACTTTCGGGTGGGTTGAATAAACCCTACAACAGGACACCCAAATAGTCCTTGAATCACGCGATGCTACTCTAAGCGAATAAAGTGGCACTTTTACACTTATTTATGGTCTGTGGAGTCGGCCAAGCCTAAGGTATCCAAAACCCCTTCAAGCCTTTGTAGGTAACTGAAAGTGTGGAGTCTTCTCAGTGCACTGCCGGCCTCCGGACAGTGCTCTCTCATTACACGCCACACTGCCCTCTTTAGAGGCTCCTAAGGAGAGAAAATCTAAGGGCAGCACTCCTAGGTTCTAACCCGGGACCTATGCGTGGGAGTCCAGCTAATCTCGCCTCTTTTACACATGACCTTAATTTAGTTATGACAATTGAAGGAAGTTGTAGTTACACTTCTTCGCAATCCAATTTATTCTTAATTTATAATAAGTAATATTGGTTAATCGTACAGATATGTAATATACTTTATATTTAGTACTCATTAGATTTTAATGACCACTAGCATCATTACCTAGCCCGCAAGAGGTATCTGTTGCATGTAGAGTAACTAGGAGAGTAGCGATTCTATGGGTTACCTGAATGGAGAGTAGTACTCCATGCAATTCGTCTAGTACTCTATACACTTATGCTAAGTATACTCTACTCAAGGACAAACACAGTACACAAACTAGGGACTCCGTCCCTAGTAAAGTGGAGTAAGCCAAGGGAGCAGGAAGGGATTAGCTTAGTGGCAGCGCACTGAGTAACGCGGAGGTTTCGGGGTCCGTGCTGCCCTGAGATTTTCTACAACTCACTGTCCGATGATGGGCAGTTTTGTCTGTAGCTAGAGAATACTGATTGGAGGCTGGCAGTGCTCTGAGAAGCCTCTGGAAGGCACAATAGATCTCTTAGGTCGCAGTGCATTAATCCCCTACAACAATCCACCTAAATAACCAATGAGATTGATCAGTAATGCTGTGTTGTTCAGCACTAACAAAGTTTGGCAGCATCATTTGTATTTGCAAAAAAAAAAAAAACAGGAGAAAACAAACATTTAATTTAGTGAACTTTTTCTAGCCAATGAAACAAAGAAGATTATAGAAATTCATTTGGATTCATGAAGGGATAAACTTTGATAACATTATTGTGTTTATTGATGTTTAATTTACTGTTGATTACGTATATTAAGATCTTGCTTTACTTTTTATTATTACTAATACATATAAATATTTACTGATTTTATCCAGATATTAAAATTTATCAAATTATGATTGCTTATAATGCCTAAAAATTAAAAAAAACCTTTTTAAAGATTTCAAAAAACTTTATAGAAACACCAATTCAGAAATGATGATTGGAAGAATTTAATACATACTTTCAATGCAGCTTGACTTGCAGTTTCTTTGAACTTTGCTCTTCCAAATACTGCAGAATCCAAAGAAACTAAAATTCTATTAAAAAATTACAAAAAAAAAAATGCACTTACTATTCTAAAATGCACTACAACATACTTCTGCATTATATGTGGTATAATTTTTCCATTTATTAACTAAAACGCATTAATTTAATCACCTCAAAAAAAAAACTATCAATTATTTAAATCAGATAAAGTAGTGGGGAGATAAGGAAACCTTGAGATAGTATGTTAAGCCAATTACTAAACAGTAAAATAAAATATACAAACCTCATGGATATTGACGTCTGACAAGTACCGTTAGTGAGTTATATACATGCCTCTCTCTACAGCACCATCTTTACTAATATATTATAGTTAACTATTGTGTACAACGTATTCACTTTAGAATCATTAAACATATATGCACCATGCAAAACCTCTTAACACGCACTAGGTCCTTATCCAATACAATTTACAACCATATAACACGCAAACTTTGTATTAAATCAATGGCAATCTTCATTCGATTTGCATTTATATCAAATAATTATTTGATAAAATTAACTTACTTGGTAAATTTCCTGCATTTATTTTGTAAATGGTGGTTAAATTCTTTCATTTTAGTAAATTTAATTAATAAATCCTCTAAATTATTGTGATAGAAACTTTGAGGAAACATTAAAGTAATTGTTGTGGATACAATCTTTGATTGAATCCAAGTAATTATATTTCTTTCAATTAAAAACATGGAATGAATAAAGTAATTTGTCTGCCTTGATGCAGAAAATTTTCTATAGTTAGAAAGCCCCGAATGGTTCAGAAGACGAGTTCCTTTAGTTTTATTGCCGCAAAAAAAAAAAAATCGATATAACAACTTGAATTACTTATTCAAATCAATTATTATTCACAAGGTGTTAAGAGAGAAGTATTATATAATTTACGATATTATTGATGATTATGTAAATATTTCAATATATTTCTTGGTCATGTATTTTACGCACTTAAAAACACATATTAAGAATGAATCTGCGCCCTAATTATTACTGTTGAAGGGATCTAATTATCTTTTTTCCACCGAAGTGGGAAGTTTTTCATAACACAGAGAGCGTGTTATGAAAAAAAAAAAAAAATTCTTGCGCTGGAGATTACAAAAGATGTTTTAATCTCTGGAGATTAAAAATATAATCCAGCTTAGGCCACCTTTCAATTAAACACTTTTTTACAGTTTGGCAAAAATTGCTAAATTATATTTAAAAGTATTTACAAAAATATTAAAGTTTGTTTTTAAGTTTTCAAATTTTATATTCTCTTACTGCCGTAAGTGAAAGTATTGTGATTGTGTCAAATTTTCGAAACTTGAGTTTTTATTAGAAATATTTAAAAATAATAAGAAAAGAAGTGTTTTGCAAATAGTCTGCGTGTGTGTGTCTCGAAAATGGCTACAACAATTTTCTTAAAAACTTGGAATGCTAACTGAATTCATTCATTAACTGGATTCATTAATGGATCACTTTTATTGTAATATTTTAAATGTTTGATTGATTTGTTCAGTGTCTCTTTTTTCTGGACTACAATGTAAATACACTCAAGTGAGTAGCTGCCATAAGTGGTTAACACATGATAGCCACCCCATTACTCTACATTTCTATTAGGAAATTTAATAAAAATTTGTAAATAATAATGTAGGGGTTTTGGTGAACCCCGGTGAACCCCCACCCTCAACCACTCTAGCGGAGAGAAACAGCCCCTCTCGCACAGAGAGGAGAGGCTTGGCCAGTATATATATATATATATATATATATATATATGAGAGAGAGACAGTCAAAAATCATTCTATTGAATTCAGTTTTACACATCAGATACCATTCTGTTGATTTACACATCAGTTTAACATCACTCCGTACATATCATTTTAGCCACGTCAGTCTGTTAGTGCAGTTCATTTCTAAACTTTACAGTGTAAAGTCACAGTAAACTGTACAGTGTACAGTCCTTGGCAGTCAGTCACATACATATATATCAAATTATATATCTTATACCCATCTTAAGGTGTTATTTATCACATCAAGCCTCACAACACCCTTAAAATAATAATAAAATAATTAAATTTACAATTTATAAACGCCGTAAGAAAAAGTTGCAGACAAATTAAATACTAACTTTCCTATTTGCTAAGAACCCACATACTGTGCTCCTCCCACCCCACACTATCATCATATTTATATTAATAACAACACTATAATTTTGTAACGATTTCATGTTTGAACAAAATTTAGTAATTGCAGAAAGTCATGTGGGGGTTTTTGTTATTTAAAAAATACTTGTTTAAGATTTCCAAAATTTGGTTTTTCCAGAAAAATATAATATGTTTCGAGGTCTCCTGAGTTTTTAGAAACTGTTTTGTGTGTGTGTGTATGTGGTATATGTGCCTGCCTGTCTATCTTTATGTTTCAGCTGGTTAGAACAGCACAACTAAAAAACAGAAAATAGTAGAAAGTTAAACATGATGTTTAATTTGCGAGCTACCATAGAATTTTGGTTAAAATCGACCGTCTCCTTTAAGTAACTCTGAATGAATTTTTCAATTTTTTTGTTTCGTTTTATTTCCATGATAAGGGTCGTAACGATTTTCTTTAAAGTTCGTCTACACATTAACAATACATTATCCAATTACTTTTATTTAAAACAATTTTCTGGTAAAAATAGAAAGGGGTAGCGCCCTAGAAGAAGGATGACATTAGGTTTTCTTCTAAAGTCATTACAGATTCACAGGATCTGAAGAGCGAAGAAGCAGACATTAAATGAATCAAACGTCAGTTACTTTCCACTTAAGGGAGAATTCGATTCATATATACATAGTGCGACAGCAGAATAGTCAAGACAGTTTTTACAACACTACATCCAGTCAGCAACCTACCCACTTACTTTCTAATTACTCAGCCAGTCTGTCTCTTTATTATTCTCTAGCAAAACTAACTTCTATTTAACTGTAAATTCCTTGCAGTTTATCTGTTCTATACTTTACTATACCGTGTTCAGCATATCATCTAGTTTATTTCTAATCTCAGTCCTAAATTCAATTCCCCTCTTTCTCACATTCATTCTACGCATAAATGTGATGCCAAGATTAGGGTATTTGAAAAAAATAGGTCGATCAGAAGACTTTCCTGGTCATTTTTTTCAGTTTTTCCGATATTTATTGTATTATATTTTTTTTATTTTCAATGAATTCTAATTGAAATTAGTTTATTAATAGTTAGATACAATGGAAGTGGTGTCGCAGTAAGCATGGAGAGCCCGGGAGGGGGTGTTATACATAGTAAAAGGATGATGCAGGACTGTGTAAACCAAGGACCCAAATGACTCTTAGTCTGAGTAGGCGTCAGATTTCTGTCTGTAGGTGACAGGACAATTTACGGGTTATGGTAGGTTCAGGAAACATCTGTACAACGTAGGGCTCATTAGAGCGGAACCCTTGTGCAGACTATGTCAGGAAGAGGAGGAAACGGCCCCTCCCACCAGTTGTTTGATTGCGTAGCAATAATTAAATTGAGATATGAGACCTTTGGTACGTTGCGACCTGGAGGAGATAGTAGCTCAAAATGACCTGGTGGTGAAGACCCTCAAACTTCTTAAGGATGGAGGGTTTGTCTACTAGGAACTATCGGGGATGGCACAATAAGCCCGGCTGCAGTGTCGGGATATAGCCCACCCGAGGCTGGTAATGTACTGAAATCGTTTATTGGATGATCTGATCCCACCGCTGCCACCAGATGTAGTAGAATCGTTTATTGGATGATCTGATCCCACCGTGATACTACAAGATGTAGTGGAATCGTTTAATGTGATTCCTGGGGTATGTAATAGATGTCTTGAAGAGGGCGGAAGTTAGTTTAGATATTTTTGGAAGTTAGTGCTCGAATTATTAACACGGATTTTATAAAAAATAGACTGTATTTGAACAATAAATTAAACGTAAAAAATGGTAACTATTAACAAGAAATACTTGGAAATAAATAGAGGATAAATAACTAATAATTTAGAATGATTAAGATAAATGAACTAAGATGCACAACTAAAGATGATAAGTATAAATAAAAACTGTATAGGGACGCGTAAACTGCTGCTCGTATATGGAGAGGTACTGAAGTATAATCTTATAACCATACCCTCTTCCAATCGGGCGAAGTTTATATATTAGTGTTGGCCACACTCACACCAAGACATCTGTCCTAGTGTGCGACCTTGTGCGACCTTGGTTAGTTTGGTGACCACCGATTTAGGTCAGTGGCCAGCTTTAGCCACTTTGATGTATGGGTATTACCCTTGGTTTGTTTGTTTGCCCGCGGCCTTGTCTTGAAGTCAGGCAGCTTGCTAGGCCACTAGTTGTAAATTATTCTTTCTTTTGTGAAGGTTTGACATTGCTATGACTTTGCCATGTCATTACAGTAATAATAGTAATAATAATAATAGATACCATGTAAAAAAAAAATTCTAAAATACAGTATGTTTCTTTTATTTCTTCTTTCTTTTAGTAAGAGTTTTTAGATAAAATGGTTATATTTTAAGAGAGAGCTAAATGATTTACTTCTCACACACGCTTTAGTTCGCTGGGCCAATTCAGATGACTTCTTTTCAGAAAAGAAAGATGGTTTCTTTTTAATAATTTTGCACTTCTAAAATAATTATACAATAACAAAATACTATTAATCTCGAAAGTAATTTTTCCAATTTTTACTTTACGTTTTGGCTTTTTTTGCTATTTTAACTTCTTTGCTTTTTCCTCTGCATTTTTTCTTTAAAATATAAAATTAACAACATACGCATTCAACAAAGTTAGTTAATGGAAAGAATTAGATTAAATAAAAAAAAAAAAGCAGCGAATAGATGGGGAGCTTTAATGTAATCCCTTCTATTAGCCAGAACTGCGCTCACAGCTGGTCCATCCGGGCTATATGATATCATTCAGAGACTTTCCATTTACTATTTTTGTCCCCCCTAAAAGCTTCCATTATTCCGTTTAAAACCTCTTCCATGAAAATAAAGTTCACAGGGATCTAATAGGCGAACAGTTCATGAACAGTCTAAAAAACAAAAGCAACAGGCAAATTTTCGAGACTTTTAATTACATTTAATTACCCTAAATAACATTTAAAAATATTTTTTTTTTTTATTAATTCGGTAGACCTTAAAACATAAGATTTCCGGCTTAACCTTAATTTCGGAAATTTTACACAATACAATGGTGTAAATGGTAATTATGTGTGCACATAGTATACAAAGTTTGAAGAAAATAGTTGGGAGCCTTATTCAAGAATAACGCGAAAAACTCCAAAAAAAACAAAACTATTCATTAAAGTCACACATCCGATTGATGGATATTGATTCGAAACCCTCGGTATACCAAATGGAATACCAAGTTTATGGTTCCTACAAGTCTTCTTGTTCAATACCTTTTATTCACACATACCAACTAAATATAGATCATTCGTTAAAACCATGTGTTTGGTAGCTCGCTGAATTTTGATGTGGACTGTATGTACTGACTTGTATTATGAAGAGAAAATATAGCTATTGAAGTAAAATAAAAAATTTAAGTAAAAACAAACTGAACATATTATGGGTAAATGGTTAGTGGGGGTTAGTGGTTTACAAAAATAGTAGTTACTGAAGAGCTGCTTCAATCTACTAAGGCTGACTTCTGATCTTCCTTATTGGTGGCCAGCTTCCACGGTTGCCTGGACCTCTGGTGATTGCTCGACGCAATGACCCCAGCCACTGTAACCAGATGTATTGCCAAACTTGATGGCTGATGTACAACTTAAATTGATATGATGAAAATAAGAATTTGTTGTCTTATCGACCAATTCAAGGTGTAATGTTTTGGTGTGATGATGTGTATAATAATAGTTTTTAAAAATAATTTAGAATATTTTATAGTATCGAAAATTGTATTTTAATATTTTATATTTATCTTAGTGTTGTGAATTTACCTTCAAAAAGAGTGTATTTTAGAACCAGGTATATTACATCTAGGTTATTGCAAATAGAAAAACAAAGGCACAAAATCCCGTTAAAATCTTTTGTACAAGAAAATTCCCCCGCTAGAGAGAGAGAGCAATTCCAAAGAATAGAGTCTGCCATTAGCTTCAAAGAGTAAAGAGTACATAGTCTGCACTTAGCCTTCAAACAACTAAGTCGCAATTCTGCTTCCAAAGCCAGTACACTTCAGGAATCGCTCAGTGCCAATGATAGATATTTGCCTTTATTCTAGATAAGCGTTATTTTATTAAGATACAGTGTGATATTGTAATATGCTTAAATTTACTAAGAGATAATATAATTATTTATAAATCAGTGGTGCTGTTCTTAATTATTCTTAATACTTCTATCTCTATCTCAAACAAACATACAAGCCCTTATTATACAACACCGCTCATGCTACAACAAATACACATCATCACACCAAAACATTACAAAGGTAAAAAACAAAAAAAAAGCAATTTTGTAATTGTTTTTTAATAATTAAAAAACAAATTATTAAAAAACAATTACTTTTTTGTTTTTTGTTTTTTACCTTGAATTGGTCGATAAGCCAACAAATTCTTGTTTTCATCTTACAACTAACGGCCAACGAAGAAAATCATTTGAATTGATACGATTTGTACGGAGATGTACTGATAAAATTGTACTAATACGTAAGTAAAAATTTGAGTATACTCTCTGACCAGAGATTATCGCACACTAACACTTGGACGCAGTAGGGCCGTAGTAGCCCTGTGTAACCCGGTGGTGAACGGAAGTTGATTGGCTGGGTTGACCCTTTAACCTGAGCCATGCTGTCTTGCCGGCCGCAGCGTTGGCTTCTTTGAAGGCGCTGACGCTCGGTGTAGTAATTGTTAAACTTGTTTAAAATAAAATAAAAATGACCCTGTTCACTTCCTGAACACCCTGTTTACATAAGGTGCTGACTTTAAAATATTTATTTCCGGTAAAAAATCAATTTAGAAAATAAGACACGATCGCAATACTTCCTCTTACTAAAGACAAATATGGAAATGCTATGAAGTGAGGTAAAATATTATAGATGTGCTGGTAGGTACCCAATGTTGGTAGTAGTTCATGCATACATTATAAACCACAGAAGAAACCACCAATACCACGAAACAGATCTAGTTACTGAATATGCTGAACCAAAAATTAGATCCGCAAAGTTAGATAAATAACTGAGATTTTTTATCCTTTGTAGAATGTTTCTTTTTATCAGTTCTGACTGGTTTCGGATTCTCATCCATCTCTCTGATATACTCTAGCGATGGACCATGCTACTCACGATGAACTGAGAATCCGAAATCCCAAACCTTAAATTACATTTGACAGTTTTGCTGAAAAATGTTTAATGTAAAAATGATACTTTTATAACTGCAATTACTTTACTGTTAATGGCAACCAAAATGCTTAGTAAAAATTCCATGTTTGAAGAAATGTGTTAGTTGTAAATTGTAATAATTACAGAAATAGGAGGAAGTGTATGAGTGTTTTAAATTATATCTGTTTTTTTTCTTGCCAATTACAATAAAAAAAAAAAAATATCAAAAAGTATGATTCAAATATAAGGAAATTTTTAGTAATTCTAGGCAAAGCAAATCCATTAATGACATTACAATTACAGCGCTATATCGTATATACAATGCACAAAACGATCATACTTCAAAGGACGAAAAGGGTTATCCTCTTTCTTGCTTTAGCTAATACAGTGATAGTTTGATTAATGAGTTTTGTGTAAACTCTGAGGGGCGTACAGAGCGCACTAAAATAGAGAGCCGTGCCATCTGACAATATTTGATTGTACAGTTTAATAAAAGATTATATTTATTGATTACGCCACTCACACAATGATTTACTCAACTTTAATTAAATTAAATAATAATCTTTATTAATTCATTTTTTTACTATGTCTTACTCCTAGTAAGAGGAAGTATTGTAATCGTGTCAAATTTTCGATATCGAGTTTTCACCGGAAATATCCGTTTTGAGGTCCCCTGAGTCCAAAAAAGTGGTTGTTAGCAAATGGTATGTGTGTGTGTGTGTGTCTGTATGTGAACAGCATAGCTCAAAAACGAAAAACCGAAGAAAGTTGAAACTTGATATTCTGTTTAGGTATCACCATGGGATCTGACCCTACGTTAACTGTCAAAATTCCTCAAGCGGAAGTACCACTTTACTAGTTGGTTTTTTTACTTTTTTGCAATTTTCTCAAAAACGGCTCCGACGATTTTCTTCAAACTGCTATATTGACTACATATATAAAGAGCTACAACTTTTTTATTTGAAACATTTCTCGGGAAATTCATTTAAGGGCACTTATGGGGAGGGGTGGGGTTAGGTTTCATCTAAAGTGCTATTTCAGTTTATTAGACAATTCTATCATCTAAATAATGTTAATTGAAATTAAATATGTTGTTGAAATTCGAGTTTGAAAAAATCGGATAACCGGAAATGCGTTTACTTGTCACTTTACTAAAGAATTTTTTCACTTTTTCGCGATTTTCTCAAAAATGGCTCCGACGATTTTCTTGAAACTTCTTATACAAACTAAACATGCAAAGATCTACGTTTATTTAAAACATTTCTCGGGGAAAATTCATTTAAGGGCACTTTTAGGGGAGGGGTGGGGTTATGTTTTGCTCTAAAGTGCTATCACAGTTGATTATATAATTCTATGATCGAAACAAAATTAATTAGAAATAAATAGATGGCTAAAATTCCGAGTTTTAAAGAAATTTAGTAAACCGGAAGTGCGCTTTTACTGTATAGTTTTTTCAGTTTTCGAAAAATTTCGTTAAATTTGGTACACAATTTTGGTCAATTATAATTTTGGGAACAGGAGTAAGAGAAAGTTGTGTGAGTGTTTCACACCAGATTTTTTTTTTAAGAATTACTTACCGGTACTCGAAATTTAAGTGGCCATAGAATCGCACCGACTGACTACATTGTCGTCTACATTTCACTGTCTGTTATGTAAAGTTTTTTTTTTTGCTTTCTCTTACTATCGTAAGAGGAAGCGTTGCGTTCTTGTCAAATTTTCGAAACTGAATGTTCATCAGAAATACACGTTTTCCTATTGGGGAGGATGTTCCTCTAACATAAGGTCCCCATGAAAATACGAAAGAAATGTTTGTAGTGATTGGTCTCTCTGTATATGTGTGTGTGTGTGTGTGTGTGTGTGTGTTTGAACAATTATCACAAAAACGACAACAGCACAGGAAGCCTCACACTAGTATTTCGTTTATAAACCACCACCGAAGCGATCACAGTTCCGGCAAAAATCCATCAACCGGAAGTACAGCACTACTTAATGTTTTTTTTTTCCTGAAAAGGGCTCCAACTTTGTATGTTATCTATATATATATACATACATATATATATTCATACTAGTGTAATGGAATCTAATTCATCAAAGATTCAGAAGATCCGAAGAGCGGAGAAACATAAAAATGGACCAAAAAGTTAGTTATTCCCCAAGTAGGCCAGACTAGTATTAGAACAGTTCTACAGTCATATTAGGACAGTTCAATTCATATAAACGGTATTTATACAGTTTACGATGAGTTTACAACCAGTCAGCAACCTATCTACCACTATCTCTTTATATTTCTCTCGCCGAGAAAGCTCTGTAAAGTCCTTGCAGTTTGTATGTTATTTCATTATAGAATAGAATAAAAGCGGTGGGGGGGGAAGCGGGCCTCATTCCACCGTGATCTATGAAACGAGGTCTATTGTGGATCCCCTGAAATTTATAGCACATCCCCAGCTTCGCCCTCCTAATCAGGCCTCGTAAAGCTGAGAGTGGCTCCATCATGAAGCTCGGGATTGCCTGTCCCGAGTTGAAGAAACCTTGTCCTCGCCAGGCCGGCATACTCGCAAAAGATGTGCACCTGGGTCTCTTCCTCAGCGTTGCAGAATCGGTATACCGCACTACCTGCAAGTTGTAATTGGTGCACCGCTTGTTCAGCCTACAATGCACGGTTAGTAGCCCAACTATTAGCCTTATATCCCTTCGGGTTTGCCTAGTGAATTTAGGCAAATCTCTCTTAATAAAGAGTTTTGCCTGCCTCTGTTTTGGTGTTCTCTCCCACCAAAGCAGACGCTGTTCTTGTATCCAACCTTTGATGGAAGTTTGAATTAGGTTTCTGGACAAACCGCAGAAGGGTTCGGGGCCTATGAAGGTATCCTGCGAACCCTCCCTCGCTAGGATGTTATTTCATTATACAGTGTTCAGCATATCATTTACTTCATTTCTGTAAAATCCATTCTCTTTCTTTCTCACGTCCATTATATTAGGTACATACAGACCATTCGCTCTAAACATTTTGTTCGTATTTAGTGGACCTCAAAACATGAACTCCTGATGAAACTCAATTTCCAAATTTTGTAATACTTTCTCTTATGAAAGTAATAGAAATTAAAAACAATGGAAACAATAGACACTAGAGGAAATAAACATATTTCTTTGATGTTAACTATAAACTTAATGATGTAATGACTAGTAAAAACGCATTTCCAGTAAACTGTTTTTCTTCAAACACTAAATTTTGTCAACATATTTAATTCCAGTTAATATTATTTACATGATAGAATTGTATAATAAACTAGCATTTTAGAAGAAAATAATAACCCCTCTCTCTTCCTCAAATGCATTCTTAAATGCACCTTAAATGAATTTTCCCGGAGAAATATGTCAAATAAAAATGTAGATATATGTAGTTTTTGGTTAAGTTTGAAGAAAAGAAAATCGTTATAAAAAACTGAAAACTCAGTAAAATGGTACTTACGGTTGAGGAATCTTAAATCGATAAATTCCTGTCGGATTCCATGATGATACCTAATGAAATGTCTAGATTTTTCATTTTGAACTATGCTATTCACATAGATACCAACTACACCAGAAGCCATTTTCTAAATACCACTTTTTCGGACACGGGGACTTCAAAATTTGTATTTCCGGTGATAATTCGATATCGAAAATTAGACACATTGCAATTGTAGTAGGAGTTTCAGGGTTTTAAAATTAACTAATGAATACAATTACTACTGCATTATAATTAATATATATATACACTTATGATTCTAAGGACTTAACTTATGAGATTAAGAGACTGGGGGATAAACTCAATGAGAGACTGAGAGATAGGCAAATGGCTGATGTGTAGACTGGATATTTGTCGTTTGGCTGATTGCATGGAAGGTGTCTTCGCTCTTGAAGAAGGTGACAGAATAGGGCCTCCACTGTGCTTTTTTCCTTCAATTTGGACTCGTATGGTAGGGGTAGCAAGACAATACTTCATCTCCAATCCTTGGTTGGCTTCCTTTTCCTTTATACGACCCTGGCGTTCCTTGCGGATAGCAGGGAACTAATTTGACTTGTAATATGCCATTACACAATACTTCCTTCTAAAGCAGTAGGAGTAAGTCATATTTTCTGACAATATTTTATAAAAAACTGAAGAAATTAGAAGTATAAGTAACTGAAGAACTGAAGTATAATTAATGTAGAATAAGTTTTAAGTAAAGTGTGATTCGGTGATTTGTCAAAGGATAGATTGTAACTTTAGAACTGACAGTGACACTTTGTCCAAATTCTGTCTTTATAAACATCGCAGTTTATATTCATAAAGCTGAATTCCACCAAAGATAGATAAATCTTTCTCTCTCACTCTCTTTCCTTTATTTTTTATTCTTTTTTTTTTTTTCTTTTTTAACAAAAAGAACAAGATGTCGTTTTATTCCAAACGTTAGCACTTTAGCCTGGCTGTCTACTAAGCTGTTTTCAGTGATACTCCTTGTCTAGTAATATTTATAAAATGATAAATGTGCCATTATATTTTGTAGAGGAGAATGGAAAAGGAAAACAATTTAAGTAGATAAAAACAACTTTATTGTTTCAAATACTTAACTAAAATAGTTTTGCAACGAAATATCACTCTCTATCATTATTTAATTGTTTCAAAAATATTTATATATAAGAAATGTAAAGGCAGAAATTTTTATATTGTAATATTATGTATTGGGGGAGGGTATACAAAATTTATTTTATTTTATTTTATTTGTTAATTTGCAACTGTATTACATATATTAAACAAAAGTGTTAGACAGTTTAAAAAAAGAAGTAATTGAAACACCGAGCAAAGCTCAGTGTCACAACCAGAATACATGATGAAAGACACCAGCCAGCGCTGGTACTTTCTAGACTCTATTGAGAGTTATGAGCAATTAAGTCGCGTGGCCAGCGTCTTTTTAGGCGACGTGATGGGTTGTCGTGATGAGTGCTTGTGGATAAGGATTGTGCAATGGGATTTGGGTGTGCGGAGAATCTATCGTGGAATCTTAGGAAACGGGTCTGGATTAGTTCATTTACATATGGGCTATTTAGATCGTGGTGTAGGATGCGGTCAGAAATGAAGAAAGGAGCATTAACAATACGACGAAGGACTTTGGATTGAAATGATTGTATGAGCTGGATATTGGATGGTTTAGTGGAGCCCCACAGTTCTGCTCCATATGACCAGATAGGTCTTAATAGGGTTTTGTAGAGTGTTAGTTTGTCGTAGGTACTCATAGTAGATTTAGGTCCAAGCAGTCTTCCTAGTAATCCATAACGTCTGTTAAGTCTTTCTTTTGAGTGGAGTATGAGGATTCCAAGTTAAGCGTCGATCTAGGTGAAGCCCTAGATATCGAATCTGATTAGAAGTGGGTAAGTTAGCGTTATTTATAGTAAGTGGAGAGCAGGTCTGTCTTCTGACTGTGAATGTAACTTGTGGGCATTTATTGGTGTTCAACTTAATTCTCCATATTCTGCACCAAGCTTCTATGAGAGCTCAAGGTGTTCTTGTAGGATTGGAGTGAGAGGATAATATAGCGGTATCATCGGCATAGGTAGTAATTCTGGTTTGAGGATGAGTAGGAAAGTCAGCTGTATAGATGGTGTAAAGGATTATTAACTAAGATTACTTGCATCACTGATTATAATTGAAAGGGACTTCCTTACCAAAGGGGTCTCGTAGGGACTGCGTTCACACTGAATTTAGGAGAGAAGGTATAATAAGCAATTAATAATAAAAAATGAG
>JAAEAF010007955.1:0-26806 GCA_011037195.1 Triatoma infestans
CTCAATTATATTTACATAGAAACCAAGAAAGAAATTAATTTCTTCTATTTTATATTAATTTTTCTTAGTTGCCTTTTATATTTTTACTTTTGAAGCTGAAAATTGATCGCATCAACCTCCGGCTGACGGATACTTATCCAAGCCGCATATACTTTTGTTTTATTAACAGTTGTATATTTGATTGTTTTTTGTATTTTTGAATAAAGTATATTATTATTATTATTATTATTATTACAATTTATATTGAAGTAAACTTTCTAGACGAACTTGATAAATTTACTCTAGTGATGAATGAAAATCCGAAACCGGTCAGGAGAGGATTATGATGCATGCTACAACAGATAATAATATATCAGATGTTATTTAGCATTGTTGACCCATCCATATCTGATGTTGCAAGACCGTAGGTTTTATGGTCAGGCTTGCCTGTCCAAGGCTGGGCCAGTGACTATTCTAGGCTTTACGTAGGACGCTTGTCCTTTCTACATAATGGTACCACGGGATCGTGAGTCAGCCCTGCAGAGCCTGCTCTGCTCTCATCACGAGCTAAGGAAAGGTTTCGTGGTGGTCGAAGTTAGCAGGGACGATAGTGAAGTCCAAGTGATCAGTTATATGGGCGGAAGTTGGTTGGTTTGCCTACAGGAATAGTTCCGCCTTCTCCCAATCTCTTAGAAAAGCATGACCCATACATATCGCGGTCTTACACTAATAGCCTCTCCGGGTTGGTGATATCTCTCTCTTGTAAAACGACCCCGTTGCAAGTAACGGGGGGGGTCTGGTATACCCCAAGAGGGCAGGTAAGATCCTTAAACTACCTGAGTATCCAAGGGGAAAGGATTAAGCGGAAAGAATAACCTATCCATATATACAAAATATAAATTCTATGATTTTATCCATCATAACATGGTTCATTTTGCTGGTTTCGGATTCTCATCCATTGTCAGAGTAAGCTTTGCAATCAACTCGTGTAGAAACTATAGTATGTTTATATCACTGACGACACTGGTTGATTGTTAAATTTTGCAGAGCTCTTGATCATGTACCTTTTCACCAATAAATGTTGCATAGCTGCTGAAGAAGAGCACCAATGGTACCCGAAACGTAGAATAGCAAAGAATTCTTTTTTCTTTAAAAAACTCCTTTGGTCGTTGCCGTTTAAACATATCATTCTATATTTTAGAAAACCATTTTCAATATAAGCGCTCTACTTAAGCAGATATATCGAGTTATACTGAACCCGCATATCATATATGTCTTGTTAATATTTCCAGATAGTATAACGGACTATGCACTATGACGATAATATACAATACTTTAGGAATACTTTAGTACATATATCAAATTATACTATACCCGCATATCATATATGTCTTGTTAATATTTCCAGATAGTATAACAGACTATGCACTATGACTATAATATACTTTAGTAATATATCGAGTTATACTATACCCGCATATCATATATGTCTTGTTAATATTTCCAGATAGTATAACAGACTATGCACTATGACGATAATATACTTTAGGAATACTTTAGTACCTATATCGAGTTATACTGAACCCGCATATCATATATGTCTTGTTAATATTTCCAGATAGTATAATGGACTATGCACTATGACGATAATATACTTTAGGAATACTTTAGTACACATATCGAGTTATACTGAACCCGCATATCATATATGTCTTGTTAATATTTCCAGATAGTATAACGGACTATGCACTATAATATAAGGTATCTCTTTTAGGAATGTTATAGTTGACTTGCCAGATGAAGTCTTAAACTGAAAAAAATCTAAAACACATACACAAAGACTATTTTTGAAAACAATTTTTTTTGGATTTATGAAACCTCAAAACGTGTAATTCCGGTGAAAACTCGATATCGAAAATTTGGGACGATTTCAATACTAGGAAATAAGAGAAAGTAGTATATATATATATATACTTATGTACAATCACAATTTGCTATTTAATAGGTACATCGTTTTTAAATTGCATTTTACTATCAAAATTTAGGTAATTATTATTTTTTCATAACATCGTATAGTTTAGGGAGCCCTGAGTTACGGAATCATTAGGGGCCATGACGCCAAAAAGTTTGACAACAAATGCTACAAATAAAAGTTTAACATCGCTGCTCCTCCAGAGCGACCTCTCCAAAGATTAAATATTACCTGAAAAATATTTAGGAGGGGTATACCAGACCCCTCCCCTCTAAAAATTACCTGGAAAAATATCTCTACATGTGTAATTTGTTGGCCATATTTAAAGAAAGTCGTTGGAACAGCTTAGAAGAAAATCATAGGTAAACACTATTCAGTATTAGTAAAAGTTCGCATTAAATGAGGTGTTTGTACATTAACGGAATATTAAGTTTGGAATTACTATGACAACATACACACACACACACACAAACAAACAATTGTACACATACAAGTCATTCGCTAAAAATTAGTTTTTATATTCAGGGATTATCGCCCCTTTTCTTCAACGCAGCTTTGCAAGAAATTTTTCAACAGCTAAATTGGAGTAAATTAGGTATAAGAGTAGAAGATAAAAACCATCTACGCTTTGCTGATGATATTTTACTAATTTCTAAGACCTCTGAAGAATTAAAATTTATGTTACACAGCCTAACAGATATGAGCAAGAAAGCTGGTTTCAGCATAAACCCTGGAAAGACACACCTCTTGACTAATAGAAAATAAGTAGATATTCAGATAGAAGGCCGCAAATTGAACTGGAACCAAGATGTTATCTACCTGGGGCAGCTTATCTCATTTAAAGAAAGAAGCGAAAAGGAAGCAAAAAGAAGATGTGCTGTTGCCTGGAAGAAATACTGGTCATTAAAGTTTATTTTAAAAAAATAATAAGGTGAGTTTAGCGAATAAAATATAAATTGTCAAGAGTTGTGTTTTTCCAACGCTAACCTATGGTTCCCAAACTTGGTCCATCACACGAAAAATAGTAAAGAAAATAACTTCTACCCAGTCTGCAATAGAGAGAAATCTACTTAATATAAGTAGACTTAAAATAATAAGAGGCACAACAAGATTAGATGATGTAATGAAGATAATTAAAGAATTAAAATGGAAATGGGCTGGTCACATTGCAATACTAAAAGATGGAAGATGGACAAAAACCTTAACAAAGTGGATTCCAAGGTGAGGAGTAAGAAAAGTAGGACGCCAAAAGATGAGATGGAAAGATGACATTGTAATGGTTTCAGGAGAGAACTGGATGAAGATAGCTGAGGATAGGGAGAAATGGGCGCACCTAGGAGAGGCCTTTGCCCAACTTTGGGCCTAGTTTAAAAAAAAAAAAAAACAAAAAAAAAACAGTTTTTAAATAGAAATTTTATCTGGATTTTTAAATTTTATTTGTATTTTATATCTGATTATTTTGTATGTTTGATGGAATTAATAAAGGCTTTATTTATTTATCATGTATTTATTCAGGGATTTCAAACCTGTTCTTTCATTAAAAACTCAACTTCGAAAATCTAAATAATATTTTGAAAATTTTAATTTATAATACACTATACAAATTTAACAAGTATAAATTCAATATAAAAGACACGTTTTTTTTCATGAAGGGTGGTATTGGTGTAATGGTTATGAGCACGGATTTATAATTGGAACGTCACCAGTGAAAGCACCACGTATAACTACTAAATTTATATTCATTTTAAACATGTTATTAGTAAAGAATGTGCTCCGCCTCAGTCCACGACATCTAATTTTGTAGTTAAACCTTAACCCGCCTAGACATTATTTTACTTATTATAGTTTATTATAATCATTAAACAGTCGTGTTAGGTTAATGTTTATTGCTTCAAAAGACGTAAACGTAAAATTATTTATTTATGCATACTTTTCTCTTACTCTTTGGTAAGAAGAATGTATTTTGATCGTGTTAAATTTTTGATAATTTAATCGGAAATATATACGTTTTGAGGTCTCCTGGGTACAAAATAGTGTTTTTTTTAGAAAATAGAGAGTATGTGTGTATGTATATATGTATGTATGTAAACAGCCTAGCTGAAAAAGTAACATCGCAGTAAGTTCAAACTTGTCATTCCGTTTAAGAATCCGAAAGTAAGCTGTATGTCAAAATTCCTCAACCGGAAGTTTAATTTTTTTTTTTGCGCTTTTTTTTCTCGAAAATATATCAAACAATTTTCTTTAAACTTTGTATATTACCAGCAATAAATAATAAAAGCTAAAACTTTTATTTGTAACATTTCCACAGAAAATTCTTTTAAGGGGTTTTTTTTGTGGGGGGGGGGGGAGTGGAAGTGTATGTTTTCCCTATAAAGTGATAATTTAATTTATTATACAATTCCTTTATGTAGGTTAGATTAGATTGAAACGGAAAGGGCGGGCCTCATTCCACTGCGGCCTATTATGGAATATTAGAGGTATATTGTGGATCCGCTGGAATTATAGCACATCCCTCAGTTTTGCCCTCTTAATCAGACCTAGCAAAACTGAGAGTGGTTCCGTCATGAAGCTCGTGGCTTCGGGGTTATTTGTTCCCAGTGTTGAAGAAATCTTGTCCTCATCAGGCCGGCAACTCACAAAGGATGTGTACTGGGCTCTTCTCCTAGGTCTTAGCAGGATCGGCATACCACTTTATCTGCCATTAATAATTGGTGCATGTGCCTATTCAGCCTACAATGCCGTGATCCCACTATTAACCTTAATGCCTTCATCTAAGTATATAATCAATTAAAATTTAATGTGTTAAAAACAATTAAACTTTGCAAATAAAAGTTGAAGTTCAATGAAAAATATAATGGAGTTGTAAGGAGAGAAATTAGGTTTGATTGAATGAACGAGATATGAAGACACTGTTATAATATAGCTATAAGTTTACACTTAACTGCACTGGACTTTATAATGAAACTGAATAAAAGGTGGGAGTAGAGATATGATACGATGCAATGTATGGTTGAATCTGTTAGATATCCACTAGATAGATTCTCACTGGCTTATATACACAGGTCCTCCCACTCTAGCCTGCCTAAGTCAGAGAGTAGTCTCTGTTAACCAGAGAGAGCCTCTCTTCTCTTTGCTGGATACCATTACAAAGAAGTTTAAAATTAAAGTTTGCAAAAAAAACTTTGGTTGGCCGATTGTTTTCTTTTTTTATCAAACAATTGTTTCAGTTTTCACCGATTTTCTCTTTAAAAAAAACATAGCTATATTTCATTAAATTATTTATACTAATTATAAAACAAAGAGATCACTTTTTTTCTTTTCTTTTTTTTAACATTTTTCCAAGCAAGTTCATATAAGGAGCTTTTTGGGAAAGAAAATATAAATAGGGAGTTCATTAGAAAGGTTTAGGGATAATAAATAAATTTAATAATTTATTATAAAATTCTAGCATATAAATAATATTAATAATTAAAAATTATTGACCAAAATTCTGAGTTTGAAAAATATCGATTGACCGAAACTGCTTTTTTACTCAACAGTTTTATTTCTTTAAGTTTTCCAGCAATTTTCTCCATAAAAACATCGGATGCATTTCATTAAATTTGTTATATTAATCAAGAATACATAGACCTATAACTATGGTTTTGAAACTTTTTCATTTAAAGATGTTTTAGGTGAAAGGAAATTTATGTTTTCTTCAAAAACGTGATTTTTATCAAGCCTCCCATCGATATAATATTGAAGTCAAGTTAACAATCAAGTAATAATTAGAAGGTTGAAGAGTATTTCTTTTTCATAATAATTGTGTAAATTGCAATAAGATTTAGTACTGTGAGTGTTTCACATCAGGTTTTTGTATTTTTTTTTTTTTTTTTATTAAAGAATCAACCTTTGTGAAACTAATAAATATATTAACATAATATTAATCTTTAACTGTAAACAACAAATTCATATTATGCAGATATTCTACAGTAAAGATCAAATAGGTATGCTGATTGACATCCTGTAATTTACAATTTCATATTACGTTTAATTTTCGATCAGTGACAATCGATTGCCTATGAATGCACATATGAATTTATTACTTGAGCATACATAATTAACAGCATGGTTTTACTTTTATGATTAATATATCCAATTTGTTGCAAACAGTTTATTTATCTTCCATAATAATTATTTGAGATTTAACATTTTTCAATTATCTTTGACATTTCCAATATATGAGATTTCATTTATCATTTCTTAATTTACTGATCACCAAAAAAGGTATTGTTGTTCAAGGGTTGAAATTGTATTTTCTTTTACAATTATATCTTCTTCTTCTTAATCTGTTTCCCTTATACCACTATAGCGGTGTCGTCTGGGTTTAGATGTAGCTTCACTTTTCCCAGCTCTTCCACCAAAATTGCCCTGTTGGTCTGTAGGTTATTCTCACTGTCTGTGAGTATAAGGATATCATCTGCAAAGGCAAACAAACTGTGCCCTGGCTTTTGCAGCAATCTATGACCTAATGGGAGTGGCTTCATTCTCTTGCAGCATTCTTTAATTACCTCGTTCATAAATAATATGAAGAGGAACGGGCTAAGGCTGCAACCGTGCCCAACTCTCTTTACATTATATATAATTTAAAAATATATATATACTTTTTTTTCTTACGCTTCCAATATTTTCACTGTTTTCTAAAAGTCGTAAAATAATTTCACAAATACTAATTACTTTCTCTTACTCCTAAGTAAGAGGAAGTATTGTAATCGTGTCAAATTTTCGATAACGAGTTTTCACCGGAAATATCCGTTTTGAAGTCCCCTGAATCCAAAAAATGTGGTTTTTAGCAAATAGTCTGTATGTGTGTTTGTGTATATGAGTATGTGAACAGCATAGCTCAAAAATGTAAAAACCGTAGAAAGTTGAAAGTTAATATTCCGTTTCACCATGAGATCTGACAGTATATTCTCTGTCAAAATTCCTCAATCTGATGTATCACTTTACTAGTTGTTATTTTTTAATTTTTTGCAATTTTCTCAAAAATGGCTCCGACGATTTTCTTTAAACTTGGTATATAAACTACACATATAAAGAGCTACAAGTTTTATTTGAAATATTTCTTCGGGAAAATTCATTTAAGGGCACTTTGGGGGGGGGGGGATGGGCTTAGGTTTTCCACTAAAGTGCTATTTCAGTTTATTATACAATTCTGTCATCTAAATAATATTAATTAGAATTAAATGTGTTGTTGAAATTCCGAGTTTGAAAAAAATCGGATGGCCGAAAGTGCGTTTTTACTGAAATATATTTTTCAGTTTTCTGGTATTTTCTCGAAAACGGCACCAACATTTCTCTTTATACTAGGAATGTGAACTACACATATAATGAGCTACAACTTTTATTTGAAACATTTCTCCTGGTGAAGACATTTAAGGGTTTTTTTTGGGGAGGGGTAGGGTTATGTTTTTTCTCTAAAATGCTATCATAGTTGATTATATATACAATTCAAACATCCAAACAATATTAATTAGAAATAAATAGATGGTCAAAAAAATTAGTAAACCGGAAATGCTCTTTAACTGAACATGTTTTTTCAGTTTTCGACGAACTCCAATTTCATACACAAACTTTAAAATTTGTCAATTATAATTCTGAAAACTGGAGTAAGATTTTACCTACTAACTTGGATTTCTGTAGATATTATTGGTGTCATACCACTCAACAATGTACATAAGAATGCTTGAATATTGATGTGTACACAATTCTTGGGTTTAGTAAGATCCCTATGCAAAGTCTAGCTTATCACTGTACAACTCTAGACTATCATTCATTTATACACACTGTACAGACGACTATTTTACATGAACAAACATTGACACGTAAGAGAGCTAAATTTATTTTTTTGGTCGCAGTAGTTTTGACTTCACATACTCCTAACTTCACACGTCTAACATCTACCTTCACATTTTAAACATTCTTGGCTTTCTTGCTTAAGATGTAAATCACGGATTATTTTTTTTTTTATTACCTTTTACAGCTGCAAACGAAAGTATGTCAGCTGTTTGTTGTCACTCAGTGAGAAAAAGTAGTAGACATTTTTTTATTATTTTTATTTTAATACAGAACACGTGAACACATCAATGGTAGTTTTATTTCAGTTTACCAGGTTTTTTGGAGTTTATAACATTTTATCTGTTACTTTGCGGTAACATGTCCCACATATTCAAATCCACATATATCAAGTTATAAAATGCATCTGGTCATTGTTTAACCAACCAAAAAAAGTCGCATGTTCAAAATGAGGAACATTATAAAAGATTATTAAAATACAAACAATGAAGAAGAACCAAAGAAAAAAGAAAAGATTATTTGTTGGTAAATGTAAACACAATATCATGCAAGCAGCGCCCGCTCTACTCTCCAGGGCGCCAAAATTTAGGGGCGCCATTTTAGTTATAAGTGTTAGAAAAATATTGATGTGTTAAACACTCAATTAATTAATAATTTCACATTTCGATTTTTTCGTTGCTAAAAATTTACAGTACTCAGCGTATTTATATTGTTTATGTCTAAAAGCTAAAAAATATTTACACTATTATTGAAAAATAACGCAGAATTTGCAAAGGACGATGCTTGAACTTGTTTGAACATGCATATACTTCTCTGAACAGAATAGCATTAACACGCGAGCAGAGCGCTGCTTCGGCCTGTGTTTGGACATGCATAGACTTGCTTAGAAAAGTATATATATCTTTCTTTTTTTCCGGGGCGACGTAAGCATTAGAGCGGGCGATGATTCAAAGTTAGTTTATTGACATTAATTTCTGGTTTCATCTTGCACACCAAATCCTTCTAGTCGTACAGAATTAATTCAGTCGTTGGAGGTCACTACCCACCAATCTCTTATTTCCTTCTTCCATACACTCAATAGTACAACCATTCTTAGTATTTTTGGTAATTCACCTAGGATACTTTTCTCAATTTTTTGAGGATAATCATAAAATCATCAACAGAGCAGTCGTTGTGGTTTATTTATTTATTTATTTATTATTAAAACAGCAGAATTATTGGAATTGACTTTATCTGATTCTTGTGCCATATCATTCAGAGAGATTCATTATCATTAACTTGGGCAGAAAATCTTTTCTTTTGCCTTTTCTTTGTTGGCACAGCATTTTTGGAAGGATGGATTTATCGTTGAAGATCTTCAACAGAAATGCTTTTGCCACCATGCACGTCTAATTTCTTCTTACTCTAGTTGATTAAATAATCAACCCGGTTTTTTGTCGGATTGTACTAAGAAGGCTTCTCCCTTATTGTTCTGCATTAACATCATTCTGTTTTGTCGGGAAGCTTTCAATATAATTTGTTTTTCTTAGAAAATTCCACACTTTTCAAAAGTAGGTATAAAATTTTGGCTCATTTTCTCCTATAAATCATTCTATTAAATTTTTTATAAGGCAGGAAACATATCTTTAGACACTGTAGGTAAGTTTGAACTGGATTTTGCCTCCTTCCATTTCCTTAAAATTTTCCGCTTTTGCTTGGGCCAAAGTTGTCTCAAAACATGGGACAGTGTTACCCTAATATAAAATCCAGTCTTTATTTTGGACCAATGGGAAGAAATTAAAATTTCTGATTATTAGGCTTTATCTTGATTGATGAAACAAAAAAAACACTACTTATAAATATCCAGTAAGCTTTCGGCCTCAAACAAACATTTGAAATTTAGAAAGCATTATTTTTCACCAATGATCTACTATGTATGGTGACTGGTGATGATGCGTTGCTATTTTCTTAAACTAAGTAAACAGAATATGTATACTCTTACTAGAACTACTGCCCTTCATACTAGAACTACTGCCCTTCATGCTAGAACTACTGCCCTTCATACTAGAACTACTGCCCTTCATACTAGAACTACTGCCCTTCATACTAGAACTACTGCTAGAACTACTGCCCTTCATACTAGAACTACTGCCCTTCATACTAGAACTACTGCCCTTCATACTAGAACTACTGCCCTTCATACTAGAACTACTGCCCTTCATACTAGAACTACTGCCCTTCATACTAGAACTACTGCCCTTCATACTAGAACTACAGGACCCTAAAATTGTAAAGTATTTAAAAATAATGATGACATTTGTTTTCTATTAGGCTAAACACAATTACAATGGGCCAATATTATGAACCACTTGAAAGTTTCACTTCGTAGCAAATTTTCGAAATCTAGTTGATACCGGAAATACATGTTTTGAGGTCCTCTGAGTCTGAAAAAGTGGTTTGTATGAGTGTTTGGGTGTATGTATGGTCAGATTAAATAAAAAAAAAAACGGAAATTTGCAAAATGGTATTCCGTTTATATGCTCGTAGGGGTTACGACTTAAAACAATTACAAGGGATTGGTCAAAATCGGAAATATCATTCTATGAAATAGATTTTATTCAAGTTTTCTGTGATTTTCTCATAAACGATATATTTTAATTCATCCATAAAGATCCAAAAATAGCCAAAATTTTATTTGAAACTTTTAATTTACGAATGGCTTTTATGAGAAGAATGATGTCGGGCATTCCTCCAAAGTGCCATTTACATATATTATATGATTCTATCTGCTACATAATATTAATAAGAATTTAATATATTAAACTAATAAGTTTGAAGAAAATCAGTTTTGCAGAAAATGCGACTCCTTTTACACAATTTTATTTCGGATGCACATATTTATATTTTCAGATATTTGTGGAATTCGTTACTGGATAATATAAATATTAATAATATGAAAACTGTAGTAAGTGAGAATCGTATGAGTCCAGTTATGTGTAAATTTAGCCATCTGAGGATGCAAAAAAAATCCATTCTGTAACATTTGTAATACCATCCAGCAGAAAGTAGAGAGGCTCTTTCTGGTTAACAGAGACTACTGTCTGACTTAGGTAGGCTAGAGTGGGAGAACCTGTGTATATAAGCCAGTGAGAATCTATCTAGAGGAGATCTATCAGATTCAACCATATATCACATCGTGTCATATCTCTACTCCCACCTTTTATTCTATCAAAATCATTATAAAGTTCAGTGCAGTTAACTGTAAACTTATAGCTATATTATAACAGTTTCTTAATTTCTCGTTCATTCAATCAAATCTAATTTCTCTCCTCAACAACTCCATTATACAGGGTGACCAGAGTTATATGCTCCACCCATTTTTTTTTTTTAAACGGCGGGAAATTTCGAAAAAATAGAAAACACGTATTTAATCATTTTTAGTCTAGTTTATTTTCAGTGATTGATCCATTTTTTTATACCCCAATATCCCGAGATACAGCATCCAACTTTTTTTTTCAAATGGAACATTATATATATTTTTTTTTATTTTTATAGTAATTGAGCCTCTAAAAAAATAAAAATAAAAAAATTTAAAATCGGTTAGGTTTTTCAAAAGTTATGGTAATTTAAAATATGAAAAACAAATTTCAGTTTAATGTCAAAATTACCTTATTTTTTTTTAAAGAAGCTGTTCAACTGATTAAGGTTACTGTACACTTTATTTTTTAGATATCCCCACAAAAAATAGTCCATTGGGGTTAAGTCCGGAGATCGAGGTGGCCATTGGATCGGACCATGAGTTCCTAACCACTTTTGTGAAAATTTCTGTCCAGGACACGTCGAACAACTCTCGCATTATGTGCCGGGCAACCATATTGTTGAATATACATACCTAGCCGACGTTTTAGAGGAACATCTTCAATCAGAACTGGCAAAATGTCTCTTAAAAAAGTTAGATTCCTTTCACGAGTTAATCCCTCTGTAGAAGTATGGGCCGATTAGTTGGTTTCCTAAAACTCCACACCCGACGTTTGTAGAAAAAACAACCTGATGGCGTGTGGCGAAGGTAACTTGTGGATTTACTTATGCCCATATTCTAAAGTTCCAACGATTAAGAAGGCCATTGTTGGTAAACTTGGATTCATCAGTCCGTAAAATTGTGCATTTTTTGTCCATTTTTTTGTGGGGATATCTAAAAAATAAAGTGTACAGTAACCTTAATCCCGTGGCTTCAGTCGAAATCTGGAACGTCGAATATCTACCCTGCCTAGATGTTGACTTTGCCACCTAAGTGCTGCTACAAACAGAGCGTGGGAGTCCAGAGCTTTGGCTTGCCTATTCGTTGATGGTGCCCAGTTTGAAGAGCTTCTTTAAAGAAAAAATAAGGTAATTTTGACATTAAACTGAAATTTGTTTTTCATATTTTAAATTACCATAACTTTTGAAAAACCTAACCGATTTAAACATTTTTTTTTTTTACAGTTGGATGCTGTATCTCGGGATATTGGGGTTTAAAAAAATGGATCAATCACTGAAAATAAACTAGACTAAAAATGATTAAATACGTGTTTTCTATTTTTTCGAAATTTTCCGCCGTTAAAAAAAAAGTGGGTGGAGCATATAACTCTGGTCACCCTATATATTGAATCAGTAAATAATATAATTTCTCACGGCTAACGCATTTGCCTTTCGTGCGAGAATTGTGGATTAGATTCCCGTGAGGGTAAAGTCAGTGTTCACCCAGCAACGTTATAAAAAGTGAGAGGCTAATTTAGTAGCGCCCTATGTAGCGAACGCCGGAAGTAAACGCCTTGAAAACTGTGGCGTGCTTATCACACGCCCCCACCCTATTCAAATCGCCGTCTGACAAGCCTTGGCCTTTCATGGGCTATTGCGCCCTAAGGTTTTTTAAAAATAATATAAATGAAAAATTTTTCCCTTAGTCTCTTTGATGAGGCTCAGCAGTTTTATAAGAAATGCCTTATCCCGTAACTAAAGAATTGGGATTTGCATTATTTAATAAAGTTCTCTTAACACACTAACTCCTTATCTCGGGGGCAAAATTATAGGGCCTAAAGCTTTTTTGGAAAATGCACTATTTTTTTTTTGTCAATAAGACAGTACATAAATGTCGTCTGAGTCTGAATTCTGTTTATTTTATTAATTACTTTCTGGTAAGCTATAAGAAGGAAGTATACTATACAATCTCAGGTATCAGAAGTATGCAGCCCACGTTGAAACTATTCCAAGTAATATGCCAGAAATAATTAGCTAAACTATAAGAAGCCACCTATATCACATTGGCATCAATTTATATCAGCATTTTTCTCTTATGAAAAGGTGTTTTGAGGGTAGATTCTAATTTATTACTTTCTACAAGTGGATGTATTGCGTACGTGATAAATCATCAAAATTGAGTGTTCATTGGAAATACATATTTTGAAGTCCTCTGAGTGTGAAAAAAAAAAAATATATTCAGCTTATGGTCTGTTTGTGTGTGTGTTCTGTGATATAACAAAATATCTCAAAAACAAAAAAAATGCTAGAATTACTAATTTGGTATTCCGTTTAAATACTGCCAACGCTTCTGACATAATAATTTCGGCAAGAATCTATAAACCAGAAGTGTTACTTTGCTGAAATGTTTTTTTTTTTTTCTTTTTTTCAGTTATTCACCATTTACTCACGGTTTCAGCAATATTTTTAAAAATTCATATATATCTGCGCGTTAAACCAGACACTCGATGCGAAAACAGATGCTGGATGCAACATTGGATGCGATAAATGCGTGGAAGAATCATGGTTACAATGAAACATAAATAATAAAGCTGAACTTATCTTGTAGCGAGCGTGAAGGTACCCATCGGTGGAAGCTGATAATGGTTCCAGTTGAAGAGAGAGGGGGAAGAGGCGAAAGAATGTGGAGAAAGAGTGATAATAGGAGAGGCGGAGAAATGTATAAAGGTAGCGAAAGAGAAAAGAAAGTATGTCTATGTGGCGTGGGTTTATGTGGCCCAGAAGCACATGAAGAGCTAAGTCGAAAGAAGCGAATGATGGCCGGGAATGATACTGATAACTTTCACTATCACTTAACGTTCTGAACTGAAGGTTAACGACGAGTTGTTATGACGAGAGTTAATTGATGAGTACAAGTAAAAAACACTTTGCCGGTGAGCACTGACATGAAAACCTTTTATGCACTGAAGAAGCGCAATAACTAAATTTTGAGAAGTTTGCTGGTCACAATTTAGTGGAGCTAGTGATGCAATTTTATAAAGGGGTAGAGGATATAAAGGGTATGGGGAAGTAAGAAGGGGATTCCCGCGACACAAAAGACGCCGAAAATCCCACCACTAAAAGAGAAAGTGTGGAAAAATGTGGTGAAGCGTGAGAATCAGGCAGTAGATTTTTGAAAAGAAAATAATGCTTTGGAATTTGCAAGGGATTTAATATAGAAACTCAGTAAACAGAGTTATAAACATAGTAATATAAAAAAGCAGAAAGTGGGACCTAAGCCTCAAAGATGGCGCGACCGAACACTATAAATCTCTTTACTCCTAGAAAGAGAAAGTATTGTAATCGTGTCAAATTTTCGATATCGAGTTTTCACCGAAAAATATCCGTTTTACGGTCCCCTTAGTCCAAAAAAGTGTTTATTGGCAAATTGTGTGTGTGTGTGTGTGTGTGTGTGTGTGTGTATGTATGTAAACAGCACAGCTCAAAACCAAAAAGCCGTAGAAAGTTGAAACTTGAGATTCCGTTTCGGTATCACCATAGCTTCCGGCAGCAGATCATTTGTCGAAATTCCTCAATCGGAAGTACCACTTTACTTCTTCGCTTTTTTACTTTTTTGCATTTTTCTCAAAAATGCCTCCGACATTTTCTTCAAACTTGGTATATCAACTACGCATACAAAGTGCTACAACATTTATTTCAAATGTTTCTCGGGAAAAATTCATTTAAGGGCACTTCTGGGGGAGGGGTGGGCTTAGGTTTTCCTCTAAAGTGCTATTTCAGTTTATTAAACAAGTCTGCCATCTAAATAATGTTAATTAGAATTGAATATGTTGTCGAAATTCCGAGTTTCAAAAAAATCGGAACACCGGAAGAGCGTTTACATTACCACAAATGATATTTTTCACTTTTTCGCGATTTTCTCAAAAATGCCACCGACGATTTTCTTGTAACTGCCTATATAAACTAAAAATACAAAGGTCTGCAACTTTTATTAAAACATTTCTCTGGGAAATTCATGTACGGGCACTTTTAGGAGAGGAAGTTATCATAGTTGATTATACAATTCTATCATTCAAATAAAATTAATGAGAAATAAAAATATGGCCATATTCAGAGTTTCAAGAAAATTAGTTAACCGGAAGTGCGCTTTTGTTGGAAAGTTTTTTCAACGAATTCCATTAAATTTGTTACACAAACTATAAAATTTGTCAATTATAATTTTGAAAACTAGAGTAAGAGAAAGTTGTGTGAGTGTTTTACACCAGATTTTTTATTTTAAATATCAGAGAACAAGAGCTTCAGGCTTTCCATTAAACTACCACTTCAGTATAATATGCGGTTTTAAATGGGCATAACATTAAAGTATATGACGAAACTTGTGATAAATTAATTTTTGAATCATTTAAGATCTTTCTATTGTTTTGATTGGTATATTTTATAATTAACTAATTGGAGAGAATAAACTAATAGATACTGTGGCAATTTGGTCAAAAATGATTTATTCAGAAACTATGTGTATTACACATATAAATTATTTTTGAAATTAATTGAAGCGAAAATAACGTTAGTAGTGAGTGCTAGTGGGGAATTTAGATAGTGTATATGACTAACTTTTGTTGAAAACTTAAATTTATGTATCACCAGGGATAAAGTTTGAACTTTCCTGCGATTTGTTTGTTTTTACATTTGTACTATTCACAGACAGAGAAAGACAGAGACTTATATATATATACAGATACACACACTCGCACACAAACATTCATACACATACTCCAATTCTAATGATCAACTCATTATTCTTACCCATGGGAGCCTCAGAATGTTAGTTGTTATTATGTAAATTTAATTTCGTATTATTTAACTTGCTGTTATTCAGTAAAATATTTCAGAATTTATCTAGTTCTCAATAATATTGATTCAAATATCTTTTCAATTTGTTTGGAAAAATTGGAATTTTTCCTCAGTTTTCATTGATTATTTTATGATTGCGGATTGAAGATATAATTTATTATAATCAAAGTTAGTTTTAATTAATTTTGTGTATAAATCGTATTAGAAAAAATAAACTTTTTTTATGAAAGTGTTCTTAAAGAGAAATTAAATTATAACCCTATTTTTTAAAAAAAAAACATAACGAACTAAAAATTATTTTGACAGAAGAATAGTATTCGTTAAAGAAATACTTGAAAGTTCCTCTCCAAACTGTTGGCAATTTAGTCAGAAAGTTTGGGCAAATGTCTCTTTGATTTATTGATGATAGACGTGTTCACTCTTCTGGCAAAATTGGTAGAAAAAGAAAAATTGTTTCTCCGGGCTGAAGTTCATACATTTTTAAAATGCAAAAGAATACGACAAAAAGTAAATAAGATTCTATTTTAATAGTCAAACTGGGAAGTTTAATTTAGTGTAAGTTTGACAACTTGATCAAAATGCCGTTTATTTAGAATAGTCCTGTTAATATAGATTTGGTATTTATAAAGTTTAGGAATATTTTACGAAAGTTAGTACAAATATTGAGAGCTTTTAAATATATAGTTATATATTAGCCTTCTTAACACGTCTCGGGCTAATCCTAATTGGCACAACTAATACAAATACTCAGTTGAACGCTGTAACTTTTTTTATTAATTCAATAAAGTTTCAAAGTCAAACTTTAGTTTCAACAACATAGATTATACAAATCACTATCATTCTATCTAAAGTCTCTGTCTGACACTAGTATCTTTTCACTAATTAACCTCATGTGAAACACACACATATTGTCTAAATAACTCATTTCTGGCCGGCTTACCACAAACTACAACTTTACCACACATTCACTATGTTCATCCCGAAAGATTAATAAAATTTCACTTTTTGTCTGCCATTTCCGGGACTTATTGAGGCTACCATATATCTCTCTAGTATTTTTTTTTTTTTACCGTAATACCCAGGAGGGCGCAGTTTTCCTAGCCTTTCCTTGTTGCCTGCTAAACTGGTAACTATATCAGATTAACGACACCATATTTTCTGGTGATTTCATTTTCATTATCATCTAGTAATCGCCTTATTATCTTTTTATCCTCTTCAAAGTATTCTTCAACTTCTTTTTTTTTCCTTTCATTTATTTGAAAATTTACAACTTCCGGTACGCTTGCGTAACCAGCAACAAGTAAATGAGATGACTTGCAATAATGGGAATGGAGAAATAACCCAGTGGTGAACCTCCATATTATTTCGCTGCGCACTTATAAGAGATCACGAAGCCAGTTCAGATCAGTCGTCGAGGAGGGTTAACGGGAATGGCTGCTGAGGAAGTTGGTGAATTAATGAACTGTGATGATGTGCGAGACGGGTGTGAAATTTGCGGTAACTTATTTGGACCAGCTCACTTATAAATGGAATCTGGAAATCGGAATGTTTTGTCAGGTTAGAAACGTAAAACGGAGCATCGGTTATACAACGGAGTATTTTGGATTGTAGGGTTTGGAGGCGGTGGATGTTGGAACGCTTGATTGAGCCCCCTATAACTCGAGTCCGTAAGTCCAAATTGGTTTTAATAGGAGATTGTAGATTAGTAATTTGTTATTTAAAGTTAGTTTTGAGCGTCTGTCTAGGCTAGTAGTCGCTTGAGTAGGCTGTAACGTTTTTTTACTTCGTTTCGTTTCAGTCTTGTATGTGGGTTCAATGTTAGGCGTTTGTCTATATAGGGTCCTACATTTAATTGTATCAACGCATGGTAATAAGATGTGGTTCATATGTACTGGGGGACAAATGGCACGTCTTAGAGTGAACGTTATATTTTTTGCTTTTTTGAACGTTAACTTTCATTCTCCATCTGCAAAACCATTTCACTAGGGATTGCAAATGTTGCTGAAGGTTACGTGTGCTTAGGATAAGATCGGGATGTGGGGAAAGGATGGCTGTGTCATCTGCGTAGGTAAAGATATGAGTGTTCGGATTGGTTGGAATATCGGCAGTATATATTGTGAAAAGAACGGGAGCAAAGGTACTTCCCTGTGGTACCATCAACTTCTTGTACTTCAAAATCAGTTTCCCCTTTTCATGCGTAGATTTGGCAGTTTTATTGTAATCTTCAATTCCTTTTCAATTCTTGTATTAACTCCAATATCTTCTTACTCTTCTCCACAATATTCATCCCTTTCTTCATTGCAGTTTGAAATTGTTTTGGTTTTTTTTTTTCTTTTCTCCTTTAATTTTACTTCCTACCAATTTTATCTTTCTTTTACTTCCAATTTCCTAATTTCCTCCTTTTTCTGCCTTTCCTCAGCTTTACTTTCCTTAAGCAAGAAATTGGGTTTAAACATATTAAAAAAAAAAAACACCAATTTTGGTACCCTACAGTTTAATTTATAATTAGTTATTGTAAAGGCTCCCGCACATAGTTAGAAACATTCGCCGTGGAGCCTCATGAATTACGAGTTGGCAACTTTTGTAGGAAAATGGACTATATTTGCAAAAATGAAAATATTAATAATTAATCACCGAATCACAATTCATTTTATTTTATTTTAACACTAAATACACACATAATAATTGAATTATGATAATAGAAAATGCTATAAATGAACAATAAATTTTTACGGCAAGAAGAACTAGAGAACAAAAATTAATAAAAGGTTAACATTAATTACCATAAAAATTTATACGAGTGACGTCATTAGTTTTTTGGATTTAATTAGAAGCTTTTTGATATTTAAATATTTTAATGTTTGGTACCTGATTTGCTTATGTGCCGGCCGGCAAACAGGAAATTAAATTTCTTTAGAATTAATTACTGGATGAGTATTAGGCGGCTGGGCGCTGAATGGGCAACTAGGCGTCCTAATAATAGTTCTATTGACGGAAATATTCTCTTGTTGGGCGGTAAGACCGTAAAGAAAAAGAAATAAATCAAACCATGATAATTATCAAATTTCAAACTTCATCCAGCTGGGCTGCCGACAGACAAAAAACAGGTAGACACAGTTCACTTAGTAGAGCTTGGCTAATACTGAGCATAAACTCCACTCAACTTCAAATGTTCCTAAGTCCACTTGTTTGGAACTAGTACACTGCAATAATAATGGGTTGATTATAATCTGTTAAACTTTAGATTTCAATTATTAATTCTCTCTGAAATTAAACGAAGCTTTAACAGATAATTTGCAAAAATTCTATTAGACGATTTTTTAGACGATAATGAACAATACCACCTTAACCAATTTAATCAACAGTTTTGTCTAAATTTTGTGTATTTTGCATAATTATAGCATTAAATTTTCCCAATAATAAAAATAATAATAATAATCTTTACATAAATAAAAAATTGAAAATTATGAATTTCTTTTGATAAATTTTTGTAGATGTTTTACATCAAATTTATTTTTCTCATATCAGGTATAAGCGGGCCAAATACAAAATGGCGGACTTATATTAGATCTTACATTTCCGCCTAATTCTATTTTTGCTTTTGTTTTTTTTACACAATGCAATGAAAATTCTGATTTTTTTTTTTCATTTATTTTTTTATTTTATAGCTCACCTTAATGATTATAATATAAAACAAATATTATGTAAGAAATAACTTTATTTTTTGCAAAATACTTTTATTGCACAATTTGTTAATTTATGAAATACCTACGAAGGAAAATTAGTAAAAATATATTAAATTATTTTCTTTTCCACAGTAATAATTAGCTTTAAATAATTAACCAATAACAGTGTAGAAGTTTAGGGGTTTGAAATGTGGGGTGTATATTAGGTTAATCGGAAATTTTGGAATTATCAAGTTGACCGCGCTCCCATTTGACAACTTCATGTCTGCACTATGATTGGTTAATTATTTATATTGTAGTATATTGGTTAATTAATTTTATTTGTGTAGTAAATTGAAATAGCATTTTAGAGGAAAACCTACTTTAAACCCTGCCCTAAAAGTAAGTAAACTAATTTTTCCGGAGGATAGTTTCAAATAAAAATTGTAGCTCTTTAAAATTGTTGTAGTGGTCAGTTCCGCAGAACTGGAAAGCATCAAAGACATTTTCCTAGGGATGCGTTTTCCAGACAGTGTGACAACACAGACTTGCACAGAGCAAATTCCGTCTTCACACTGACTGGTGTTTTTAATTATATTTAAAACTAAACTCTTAAACTAGTTCAAGGGGTATGCTGTTGGTGGGAAGTGGGTGGGGAAAAACACGTGTTTGGGTTGCTAAAGGGCAAATTTTCCTTAAAATGGAAACAACACGTTAGGGTGCTCTTAGAAATTGCCCTTAAATGAAATTTTCCCAGAGCAATGTTTTAAATAAAAGTTGTAGATCTTTGTAGTTTTAGTTTATATAAGATTTTTCAATAAATCGTCAGAGCCATTTTTGAGAAAATTGCGAAAAAGGTGGAAAAAACATTTAGTAAAGTGTTAAAGTGAACGCCCATCCGATTATCAAATTTTTTTTGCAAAGCTCGGAATTTCAACAACATATTTAATTCTAATTAACATTATTTAGATGACAGAATTGTCTAATAAATTGAAATAGCAGTTTACAGGAAAACTTAACCCCATCTCTCCCACATAACTGCCCTTAAATGAATCTCCCCAAAGAAATATTTCAAATGAAAAATGTAGCTCATTATGTGTGTAGTAAACACACTAAGTTTGAAGAAAATCGACCGAGCTATTTTTGAGTAAAACCCAAAAAAAGCAAAAAAAAATCAGCCACTAAAGTGGTACTTTCGGTTGAGGAATTTTGACAAATAACGTAAGGTCCAGATCCCATGGTGATACCTAAACGGAATATCAAGTTTCAACTTTCTACGGTTTTTCGTTTTTGAGCTATGCTGTTCACATACATACACACAAACACACACACACACACACACAGAACATTTGCTAAAAACCACTTTTTTGGACTTTAAAAGGGATATTTCCGTTTGAAAACTCGATATCGAAAATTTGACACGATTAGAATATTTTCTCTTACTTAGGAGTAAGAGAAAGTAACCAAAAATAAAAGTAATCAAGTAACTAAATAAAATAACAAGGTAATTACACAGATAAATAAGTAGAAACAATTTTTGCAAGGTTACAGACCTTAACTTAAGAGAAGTTAGGAGAACTTGTTTATAACATCTTCGGTTATGTCTGTGCTTTTTTTTTTGGAAACTTCCAGGTCGATAAGCCTGTAATTAAATTGTATTAAATAGAGCAAGAGAAGTTTATGTGAGTGTTTACTCACCCGATTGATTCTAATATATAATCAGAGACATTTTCCGTGGTAGCCTGCTTCATTTTGTGGTCATCGCCCGGTTTCGGGAGTTCGCCCATCTTCAGGATGCGTTTTTCAGACAGTATGCCAACACCGACTCGTACAGAGACTTAGTTTCACACTAACTGTCTGAAAAACGCATCCTGAAGATGGGCGAACGCCCGAAACCGGTCGATGACCACAAAATGAAGCAGGCTACCACGGAAAATGTCTCTGATACTTTCCAGCTCTGCGGAACCAACCACCACATCTAATATATAATGTGCATATTATGAAAATTTATGAAATTAATAAAAATTCCATTTTCCTTAATTATATTTTCCATATTTTTAGTTTTAACAAACAAACCGCTAATGAGACTAACGAAAGGGTAATGCAAACAACTGAAATCTTTCATACTTATTACTGATAAAGATGAAAGCAATTTTATTTTAATGAACATAAACATCCAAAGCCAATTTATTCCCATTATTTTTAGATTCCTTTGTGACTTGTTCATCAAGGTTTTTTTTTTTTTTTTCTATTTTACCTTTTCATTTAGTTAATGGTAAAAAATTCTTCTTCATATAATTAAAGAATGAAAAGTATAAAATTTAAAATTTTGACTTATAATACTATTTTAGAAATAGTCACGTTAGAAATAATACTACTATTGTGCCCATAGATCGTTATATATTATATTTAAGTGATATTCATGTAAAAAACATCACGGCTAAACGAGGAAAAATTATTCATTAATGAAATTTAGGATGACTGACTCCAAATATCCAGATTTTATCTGCAATTTATTTAAATTTTAAAATATACATTTTTTTTTTTACAGTACAATAAAAAAAAAATAAAAAAAAAAATAAAAATAAAAAACAGATCAACATCTACATCAGTAGAAAGCTATTGCGATTAAAGGAAAATATAACAGTTGAAAAATCCAAGACTTCCCCCTTTTTGTAACCCTTTTTAACGTCAACCGGAAGTGTGACTTTTTTTTTCAATTTTCCACTTTTATTTCTTTTGAAAATAGCCCTAAAGATTTCCTTTAAATTTCGTATACTACCTAGGAATCATAAATACCTTTTTGCTTAAAATTGGGGAAAGGAAGGGAATAACTAAGTGGGTTTGAGTCCAGCTGTGCTACCTTAGATTTTCACTTCCTAGCAGCCTCTACAGCTCACTGTTCAGTGATAGACAGTGTTGTCTATAACGAGACAATGCTGTCCAGAGGCCGGTAGTGCACTGATAAGTCTCCGGGCGCCAATACCTTAGATGTTGACGCGCTTTAAATAAAAAAAAATTACCAAAAAAATTGTGATTGGTACATATTCCCAAGGAAATTGATATTTTTGAGAGTTTCAGAGGGGAAATAACAGCGTCAAGCTTTCGTTTGTAGTATCACTTCAGTGATAATTTATCTTATTCTGCTGTTTATTAATTTTAACATAGTTTTTAAAAGCTGTAGGATAGAATTCCAAATTTGAAGAAAAACAGTTAATCTAGTTCTGCAACAGTATAGAATAGATTTTCAGTTATTTGAAATTTTCTTGAAAATTACTTTTACTTTAAACATGGAATACTACCAGCCAAGATATCACCTATTGCATTTTTTTGGTACATTAAAAAAAAAAAAAAAAAATTTTTGATTTAAATAGTTCTGAAGAATCTGCGATGTTAAATTTGAACGTCGTCCGTGTATTTCACACTAGAATTTTTGTTTAAGAAATTGCAAAGGGCAGTTGGGTAAATATTAGACATTTTGAATGAAATTCAAAACCGTCCGTAATAGATTAATTAATAAGGATTATTCTGTCAGATTATAAGAATTGAAAGAAATGATAACGTTTCGCTCTTTATATCATACTATCAACACGGCTATGATAAATAATAGTTTGATAATAATGTATATTAATACTGACAATTCCCCGCAAGGGGTAACTGTTGCAGGCAGTTACTTGGGGAATAACGCCCCCACGGGTTACCACAGTTCAGTACACCTTGCACACTCACCAGAACAGTACACAAACACACAACACAAATACACAAGCACATTTACAGTACAAACTTTAGGGCAACCTTCCCTAAAGCCTGAAAGGGGAGCTGGTCTAGCAGTTCTGAGGAAGCAGCCCTTCCACTAGACTCGGGTGCTGAGGGCTAATCACCCGCACACCTTAAATTATCTGATTACGAAACCTCAACAAAAAGTAAAAGCTGGATTGACTCAACGGAAACGACCAATGGACCTTCAAAAGGAAATTAAAATTGGAACATGGAATGTTTTAAGTTTATATCGACCCGGGGCACTACGTATGCTCCTAGATACATTGGACGATTACTCTGTAGACATTGCTGCTATCCAAGAGATCCGATGGACTGGTCAAGGAATAATGGAAAAGAGAAAGCATACGATCTACTACAGCTGTCATGACAAACTGCACTCTTTCGGAACCGGATTTGTTGTCACAGGTGAAATGAGGGAGATGGTGATTGGATTTAAGGCCATAAACCCAAGGATTTGCATGCTAAGAATTAAAATGAAGTTTTTTAATTATAGTATTCTCAGTGTACATGCCCCAACAGAAGTGACCGACGAAGCTGAGAAAGATAGCTTCTACGAGGATTTAGAGAGTGCGGTTTCAGGGTGTCCGAAAGCGGATGTTAAGATTATAGTTGGTGATCTCAACGCTAAGGTAGGAAAGGAGACCATTTATCGACCCACGATAGGAAAGTATGGTTTGCATAATGAAAGTAATGATAATGGGTGCAGGTTAATTAATTTTGCTGCCTCTCAGGACATGATAATTGGTAGTACGCTCTTCCCTCATAAAAACATTCATTTAGAGACTTGGAGATCCCCTGATGGAAACACACGTAATCAAATTGACCATGTTATGGTGAGCGCTAGACATAGATCAAATTTGTTAAATGTAAGATCTTACCGTGGAGCTAATATTGACTCGGATCACTTCTTAGTAACTGCCCAGTTTAGAGCCCGAATCAGCAATCATAAAAAAGTGCTGGGCCAGAAGGAATTAAAATTTGATATTAATAAGTTAAAAATAGAACAGTACTGTGAAAAGTATAGGAGGGCTTTGGATTCTAAACTAAGAGCTGCAGAACCAGCTAGAGACACGTCTGTTAATGAGAAGTGGGCAAACTGCGAAGCTATTATAAAACAGACAGCAGAAGAGATATTGGGTTTCCAGAAAAATAAGAAAAGAGAGGAATGGTTTGATGAGGAGTGCCGTCGGGCGACGAAGGTAAAAAATGATGCGTATAAGAGAATGATTGATAGAAAGTCGACTCGCAGGTCTAGAGAGGAATATGTTTGTAAAAGAAGAGAAGAAAAGAGGTTGCATAGGAGGAAGAAAAGAGAGTGGATGAAGATGAAAATGATGGAAGTAGAGGAATGCAAGAAAACCAATGAAATAAGAAGTTTTTTCCAAAAAGTGAATGAGGGAAGAAAGCCGTTTAAGCCGAGAATAAGTGCCTGTAAAGATAAGGATGGTGCAATCATATCAGAAAAAGCGAAAATTATGGAAAGATGGGTTGGTCATTTTGATGAGCTCCTTAATGTAAATATACCTGAAGATGCTGATGCGAGAGAGGTGATTAACTTGACTGCTGAAGACCTAATTGAACCACCTGATGAAGATGATATCGAGGCAGCCATAGAGCAGCTAAGAAATAACAAAGCACCCGGTGGTGATGGAATACCTGCAGAATTATTCAAGCACGGTGATAATAGCCTCATTAAGTTCCTGCAGGAGTTGATTCTTCAGATTTGGTCGGAGGAGAAGCTGCCAGATGAATGGAATAAGGGTGTTATTTGCGTGCTCCATAAGAAGGGTGACCAATTGGAATGTCGCAATTATAGAGGAATAACATTGCTGAATTGCGCGTATAAGATACTCTCCAACATTTTATACAAGAAACTCCTTCCATTTGTTGAAAGAGAAGTCGGACCATACCAGTGTGGTTTCCGCCGAGGAAAGGGGACAGTGGACCAAATATTTACCCTGCGCCAGATCCTTGAGAAATGTAGGGAGTACAAAGTGCAAACTCACCATCTATTCATTGATTTTGAAGCAGCTTACGATAGCGTAGATCGGAGGAAATTGTACAAAGCAATGCTGGAAATGAATATCCCAAAAAAGCTGGTCAGCATGGTGTCACTGTTAATGGCAGATGTCCAGAGTGCCGTTCGCATTCAAGGGGATCTATCAGAGACATTTCAGGCGAAGAATGGTCTGAGGCAAGGAGATGCTCTGTCTTGCTTGCTATTTAATTTGGCATTGGAGAAAGTAGTGCGAGATGCCGGGATCCAGACTACTGGCACAATTTTTAATAAGCTAGTGCAAATATTAGCATACGCGGACGACATAGATGTGATTGCGAGGTTCCGGAGAGCCTTGGAAGAAGCATTTATAAAGTTAACATCCGCGGCCCAAAACATTGGACTTCGAATAAACCAAGACAAGACCAAATACTTGTACACCGGAGGCACCAACTCAGCGGAAATAGAAGTAGGGCAATACACGTTTGAAAAAGTGCAGTCTTTTGTGTATCTCGGATCATTAATTAATGCCGACCATGACACCTCATTAGAAGTGAAAAGAAGGATAACACTGGCCAATAGAAGTTACTTTGGACTTCAAAAGTATCTAAAAAGTAACCTTATTTCAAGGAAAACAAAGACCACCCTGTACAAAACACTCATCCGTCCTGTGTTAACATACAGTTCCGAAACCTGGGTCCTTACAAAAAAAGATGAAGAAAATCTCCTTGTATTTGAGAGAAAGGTGCTCAGAAGGATTTTTGGAGCAATTAATGAAAATGGAACGTGGAGAAGGAGGACCAACCAGGAGCTGGTGAATTTGTATAGTGAGCCCAACGTGATTAAAATAATAAGATTGGGAAGACTACGTTGGGCCGGACATGTTGTGAGGATGGAAGGAGAAAATATTGCAGCCAAGATTCAAAAGGAAAAGATAACAGGGACAAGGCGAGTAGGGAGGCCCAGGCTGAGGTGGGGGGACGAAGTAAAAAGAGATGCACTCTCAATGTTAGGCGTAGCTAATTGGAAAGCAGCAGCACAGGATAGAGAAAACTGGCGAAAGCTTCTAGAAGAGGAGGCCAAGGCTCACTAGTGGGCTGTAGAGCAATTGATGATGATGATGAATACTGACAATAATTAATTAATATTAAAATTAATATTAATCACTATAATTACACATATTAAATGAAAATATCTAAATGCAGATCTGGATCAACCAATTAATTAATGTCTATATATTTCACCATTTTTTGTTAAGCATATAAATTAATTTTTTTTTAATGCAATTTTATATAATAATTAATCTATCAACCAATAATTTTAGTAAATTAATAAATTAATTACCTAAAATATGGTTGAGTTAATACCGTAAATAGCCCGGCACAACAAAGTGCGGCTAGTATGGGTGCCGGGGCATAAGGGGATCATGGGAAATGAAATAGCCGACCAACTAGCCAGGGAGGGAGCGAACACTCCCGTCCTCGGACCGGAACCTGCTCTAGGGGTGGCCAA